>SNQJ01S0029013.1:6470-17049 GCA_010110895.2 Picea sitchensis | reverse complement strand
AGAGACAGATATTTCCCGAGGAAACCCATACAGGGTAAAAACCTCTTTTTCTTTATATGATCAGTAATAGTTACATTCTTTACATTATCATACATATGAGCACCAACTCATAATGAGGCTACAACATCAGTTTTGCAAGCTGCAACTTGCTGAGAGCACCAACTCTCTGTTTTCTCTAGCACCCACTAGAAGGAAGCACCAACTCCCTGGTTTCCCTAGAACCAACTAGAAGGAAGCACCAACTCCCTGGTTTCTCTAGCACCAACTAGAAGGAAGCACCAACTCCCTGTGTTCAAGCACCCACTTGAACCTTTCAGGACACCAGTCCTCCCTAGCACCTCCCAACCACCTTGAAATATAAATATTTTCTACTGAAACTTATTACAGTGATATGATGTTCAACAATGGCTTACCAGAGTCATCATTGTTCTGCTGCATTCCATTGCTCTGTCTGCCTCATTTCCTTTCTGCACACATCACTTGCGCTGTCTGTTCTTCTGCTTTTTATGCTCTGTGCGCCATGTCCATTCACTGCACAGATCCTCTTCTGTTCAATTCAGCTGCTGCACTCTCCTCCTTCTTCACACATGAATCACCTTCACCAACAACAACCACAACAAACTCCAACAACGACAAGCACCTCTTCTCTTCTTTGTACCGTGTATATATAGCTTCTGTGCATCTTGTGCATGCAATATTCTCCATTCCCCTGCATGCTCATACCGCGCCAATCTCCTCCACATCTCAAGTGCTCTGCGTGATCATCATCGTGACTCTTCAACTTCTCTGGCAGTTCAACCCCTGTGTCTATCATCACTAGGTGTTATGCCGAGATTCATTTTTCTCTCTGGAAGTTGAGACTCTTCGTCTTATCTGTGAAAGTCGAGCTCACCTTCTCTGTTTCAGTTACAGGCCTCAATGCCCATCCAGTTGTTAATCGCCTCCACGAACATCTTCATCCCTCTTGAAGATTCTCAGAGGCTCTTCACCTTCTCTGTCAATCATCCCCAAGTGTCTTCGAGTCCTCTCGCTGAAACCATCAGTGGTTTCTGGAAGTTATACTATGTCGTGCTACAATTGCCCTCCGATCTTGTTCAAATTCATCTGCACCGTTGGATATGCAGCGAGCAAATCTGGACAACTAGAATCTGTGCTCCCAGATCTACAGTCGGGATTGGATTTCGGAGCCCCCCTTCCATTCTGCCTTTAATTAAAGGGGGGGGGGTCCGGAATGGTGGGGTATCGAGGAAGGGCCCCATTCCTGTCATGTCACCTTTTGTATCATTCTCCTCCCCACCTGTCGTCTGTTCTCCACCTGACCATGCGCCAAGGCTCGTTCCCTTATATGGCTATGGTCATAACCAAACGCTTATGCTTAAAGTGCTTTTCGCGAATTCGCGTTTCGTGAATCTGGAGATGAGGCATCTCGACTCTCCAAGTCGCGATCTCCGAAACTACGAAATAGAGCTTATCTGGACTGAATCCTTCCCTTCTTGTGACCAAGGGATGTGGCCACAACCTTATGCATAAGGAACTTTCGCGATTTCACATTTTGTTGTTCCTAAGATGGAGATTCCCGTCACTCCAAGTCACGATAGCCGAGACTCCGAGATGGAGTCGGATCAACGGTCAAGATCAAACCTTGATCTGACGGCTAAGATAAAACCTCGATCTGATGGCTGAGATCAAACCCCGTTCCTTTGACTTTTCGGTCAACGACATGACGATATTTCGCCATGTGTCCTATGGACCCAATGGTTTAGATCTTGTAGTGATTTCGACACTTCACAGGCCTTCTTCATGCTTGATCAACGATCCACATTCCTTGGTGATCTGATGGTCAAGATCTTTTCATGAATTCGCATATCGCAATTTCAACATTCCTGTGGTGAATGTTTTTGATGCTTCCAACTCCCGATCCGTGAAACTTCGAAAGGGTGTAAACCTGCTGACGTCACACGTGTCGAACACTTGCCACGTGTCACCCTGATTCGTGACTTACATGTGCTTGAAATGTTGAATCAGTCTGACACTTGTCATTACCTGGTTGTGCCACGTGTTCCTAGCTGACATGGTTTGATGACGTGAGTCGGATCGATGGTCCAGATCTTATCTTGATCTGACGGCTGCGATTAAATCGTAATATTGCATATCGCGATTTCAGGATTCCCGATGTTAATAATATTTGACATGTTTAACTCGCAATCCTTGAAACTTTGACATGTACTGGGATCAACGGTCCAGATTCAACCTCGATCTGACGGCTCAGATTAATTCATGATTTCGCATATCGCGATTACGCCCGCTTCTCCTTGTTATACTTTAAAAGGTGTGCAGGTTCTCCTTGATCCAACGATGGTCGGGTCCTACGCTTGGATCTAACGTCTGAGATCT
This sequence comes from Picea sitchensis, assembly GCA_010110895.2. Taxonomy (NCBI): domain Eukaryota; kingdom Viridiplantae; phylum Streptophyta; class Pinopsida; order Pinales; family Pinaceae; genus Picea; species Picea sitchensis. The sequence goes on along the minus strand of SNQJ01S0029013.1, from coordinate 14,655 downwards.
ATCCTCTTGTTCAGCGCTCGAAATGCTTCTCGGGCCTTTGATCATTTTATCAATGTTGTGTTGCCTTCGATCATTCGATCTTCCTGGACTTATCTTCTATTTGCCTGTTGATCATCGCTGCTGTACTCAAGCCATCATCAGTGTTGTACTTTCCATCAATGACAAGCATATGCTGCTTGTTAAACATTTTCCAACAATGAATGTGATAAGGATGAAGAGATAAATCCACTGGAATAGGTCTCAAATAATGGTGCAAAAATTTCCATATATATATACAACCGCGGAGTTATACTCCGGTCTGAAGAATACTGCAGTGATGAAATTCCCAAATTCTTAACCAGGAAGAAATGTGTAGTGATTTGGAAACTTGAATAGAGTTACACGACAATAGATCTTGTCTGTTTTATTTTTATTTTCGTCCCCAAGGGTTAGGTATTCAAGGGTTCTACATCCAAGGGTTTGCCCTGTGGTATAGCTCTCTGATATATGTGTGAGGTCCAACAATAGTACTTGGCCCAATATCTCAGGGCACTAACTAAGGAGGCTAGACCGTTCCCTTAGACGTACTACCCGACTACCCAGGTACTAGAGAGTATTTCCCTGAGTGTTGTTCTCAGTGGCACTATAACATTCAGGCGACCGATCGGTTTATCTAAAGAGGGCTTCAAGAAATATAGGTTGATCCGTATACAGATGATGTCTGATGCGATACCACTCGAAGGGGTACCAAAAGGGGTTACAAGGGTGGCCAACAAATGTGCGCTTAAGAACCACTTGTATTTCATGTGTGTATGAATCCCTCAACCACAGGTTTATGGGCGTAACAATAGATCTCTATATCTTAAAGACACCAGAATACGTCTCTACCCTGAAACAAATTTAACCCACAATTTTCTGTCGAGGAAAGTGCTCTGATACCACTTGTAATATGCTAGATCTAAAAAGTATGCAGAACAAAAATAAAATGCTAGAAATGGCATATGAACAACAATATAACTAGAATAACACCACAATAATACTGAAATAATAACATAATAACACCAGAAAGAGAACTTCGATTACTGAGAGCAATGTTCACTTGCCTCTTCGAGGGGGCAACCTCTAGTCGAGCATAGCTCTATTACAATAATATCCAAGCTAGGGTTTTCATACCCTCGACTACTATTTATACTAAATATGTCTATCAAGAGAACCATCTAGAGGAAGATCCTTCTAGAAGCGGAAGCTTCTATTAGGTCTTCTTACATTCGACTTATTCTACTTTATTGCAAGGCCTTATTAATATTGACCTTTATTACATCGAAATACATTGTTCTACCTATGTGAGGGGTTAGGTCCCTAACATATGCTCTTGAAAAAAAATTTCATCCTTGAGCCTAACTACTTTTTTATTTTGTGCCTCCATTTCACAGCCTAGATTTCTTAGCGTGTCCTAAGTTGTCTGCACTTCGTACGATGGATGAGAAGAGGGGAAATATTTCCCACATTCAAGAATGATTGATGTCTTCTACACTTTGAAGGAAGGATCGTGCTCCAAATGAGTGAAGATATAGTTGCGGGCTTTGTACAAACCAAGACAACAGAGGGAGAACACTTGTCCAAGTGGTTATGTGTGCTTGGGATTCTTGACGTTGCTAGTCATATCAATAATTTTTTTCCCCTTAAATACGTTTTCCTAAGGTAGGTATTGCATAACATTCTCATTGTTTCTCATTAACACACCTTGTTATAATTTTTGGGCCTCTTTGGCTAGTGAATCTGCTCTATGGTTTTGGTGCCACAGTACGTGATAATATTCTATTTTTTAAAATCTTTGCCCTTCTTTGGCGATCCTTTGCAAGATTCTACTTAAGATATGATGATTTTTCACATTTTGTTGTTTCATTCCCTTGTTAATTAACTCAGAATATCTTATTACAATGATATTCGTTGTTTTCTATGCATTGATAAGTTCTAAGCCCATGTAAAGAGACATGGTATCTGCCTAGTTATTTGAAGAAAGACTCAAGCCCCATGCAAAGAAGAGATTCTCCTTTCAATCAGGGTCAAAACATACCCCCCCACACCCACCTCTCCTAGAACAAATATAATATTAAAAGTATTATTAGATCGAAATTTAAGGAGAAATTGTACAAGGACCCTCCAAAGTTCTCGTTTATTTAAAGCTCACATTTAGTGGATATTTTTACTCATGAATAAAAAAATGGCACTACCAAATCCTGATAACACCCTTTTTCGGGGGGTGATTAAAATTCTGCCTTGTTGCCTTCATAACCGATGCCATTGTGGACAAAAATCTTAAAATTGACACTCGAATAAAAAAGTGATGCTACCCATAGTGTTGATTTTTTTTTTCAAAGTTAAAATTATGACTTAATAGAAACCATGGCCTCGACGATTGGTACCATCACTATTAAAAACTCAAAATTGACCCCTAAATGGTTAGTTGAAAATTTATTTATTAATTACCTTTTTTTTTAGCGTGTCAGTGACTTGCGGGACTAACTTGTGGCTGAGAAATCCCGACTGAGGGGCATCTAAGCCGTCAAAATCACTCGAGGATTGCACTCGGCCTAGGCCACACCAACCCTTCGCATGGGTGGATTTTTTAGGTGTCTCCTCCTGGTAGTGGTAGGTTTCAAACCTGGGTCGCCATGTAGAACGAGGTCCATCAAAACTGATCGTGCTAGCGAGATTTGAATTTAAAATTGAAGGACATGGGGGTGGGATTTGATTTATGTGTGCACACAGATCATGATATCATTTAATATAATATCTCTGGGTGCAACCGCATCTTCGATCACTACCTCAAGGTGCCCCCATGGCTTCGGGATAGGCCCTCATGGGAATTGAACCTGCCCCAATGGTGAAAAACTCCTCGCTTTCCACCATTGGATCCAACCCCTTTGGGATATTAAAAATTGAAGGACATGGGGGTGGGATTTGATGCACTTATGTGTGCAGGGGTCACGATATAATTAATATAATATATCTGGGTGCAACCAGAAATTTGACGACTACCTCAAAGCGACCCCATGGGAAATGAACCTTTCCCAATAGTGAAAAACTCCTCGCTTTCCACCATTGGATCCAACCCCTTTGGGAATTATTTACTTTTTTTTTATTTACATTAAAAAATAAATAAATTAATAAAAAACTCCCCAAGCCAGTTTAATCAAAGAAAAAAGAAAAAAAACACCCCCTTTAAAAAAAATCGTAACCCAATTTTCTTAAAAGGAAAGTAAATTAAAATAAAGAAAAAAAAATGGAACGAAAATTCAAAAACACTGTAATTTTGTTTTTTATAAAAATCTAAAAAATCCAAAACAACATAAAAAAAAACCAAAATTTAAAAATAAATAAAAAACAAACTAAAAATTAAACCTAAAATAAGAAATTAAAACAAAAAACAAAATTAATAAAAAATAAAAACTAAATTAAAAAACAAAAAACAACCCCAGATGGGGTGTTTGTTGACAATGGGGGATTCATGTCCAGGGCGGAAGAGACAACACACAACCCAACGTGTCAGGTGGGAGAGATACATGCTCCCAAGGATCGTGGCTTTGTACTTCACCCAGGTTGGAAGGTTATGCGAGGTCATGACAACAATCTAGTGGTTGATTACGAGTTTGAAAGCTCACAAGACTTGGGAGCTTGACACACGACCTTGCATCATGCTGTTATTCATGGCCAAGAAATGCAATGAAGACCTTATACATATGGAGTTAATGGGTATTATGGCCCAATCACAGATAAATTGTGAGGAGAAGGCCATGGCCGCTATCATGCTTTGGCTTTGCTCCCTTAGGTAGTTTGATTAGGTTATCATCAGGATTGTGTCTGTAACATTGGCTTCTATAGCTCATTTTCTCATGTATCCCGATGGACAGAAACCTCGTCCCTCCCTCATTGATTTATCACACGCTTCTAAGGTAGATGTAGTCATTGTTGAATTCTACCATGACTTTGTCCCTGCGAATGACCATGCGACCATGGCTACGTTGAAATCCAAGGTTAAGTTGGTCAAGGAATTTAAAGATGATGAGGAAGTTGAACAACAAGTGGAGGGCATAATTTCAGATTTGGGTTGCACTAGAACCCACAAGTCCAAGTTTTACAGAACTTTGGAGCTTTACTGACACACCAAAAAAATGGTGGCTCTGGGAATGTTGCCTAAAGATGAAGATTTTTTGCCAACTGAAGCACCACACAGAGACTCTAGAGGAGAAAAATGCTTATCTTCTGTCGGTGGTGTCCTGGATTGCTAAACAAAATGGAGGCTCCTTTTAGTGTCCTACTGTGAGCTGACCATGGGTAGAGTCCTTTGCTGCAACTACTCACCTAGATGCCGCAGGTCCATCTTTCTCTCAGGTTCCTCATGCAACATAATAACATGTTTTACAATTGTTAAAATTTAGTGATAATCCAAGTTTTTTGTGTCCAAGTTATAGGCAGTTTTAGCGGTATTATTATAAATTGTTGGTCAAACAAACTTAAGGTTTTAAGATTGATTATGTTCCTTCTTTTGGCCTAGTTTCCCCCCTCGGGTAGGCATGCTTACTTTCTCTTTCTTGGTTTCAGAGGACTATTTTGGTTTTCTTGGTATCTGAGCCAGTACATTCATCTATGTATATTTTTCCCTTATTAATATAGTTTCCTCTTTCTTACTACAAAACAAAAAAACAATAACAAATTAAAAATACAAATTTTAATTAAAAAAACAAGCTAAAATAAAAACATTAAAAATAAATTAAGGGGAATTAATTACATGGTCCCGTTTAACCTTTTTTTCATGTTATAATTGCTTTTAGTTTTTTTAAATATTTCTTAATTATTTCTTTTCGTTTTTTAATTAAAATTTGTATTTTTAAATTTGTTTAATTTTTTTTTTTTCAATTTATTTATTTATAATGTAAGTTAAAAATAATAATTAATATATAATTTTTCAAGCAACGATTTAGGAACCAATTTTGAGTTTTTTTTATTGACTATGGTACTAGTTGTTGAGACCATGGTTTTATTGTCCTAATTTTAATTCCGAAAAAAAAATGGTGCTACTGGTAGTATCACTTTTTGATTCAAGGGTTGATTTTAAGGTTTTTGTTCGGAATGAATTTTTTTTTGGTAAATAAAAGATATTGTATTACCTTATAGAGTCTTCATGTCAATAAGTTGTTCAGAGTCTTCTACCTATTCTGTCACATGCATGGAAACCAGAATAGGTGGCCTGCAAAAAATATAGACGTAGCTATAGCCAGAAACCAAAGTTTTAACAAAAACAAAAATTGAGTGTAACTGATTCCCGTAGAACAAAATGCTCGAAAAACCAAAGGTGTGACGAAACCGGGCGTCCATCATTGTTGTAAGTGAAGACAAATAGTTGGCTGCAAGTCAGACATTGCTTCTGGGCAGGTGCACTGGACATGGAGTTGAATAGGAGGTCCATGCGGCGACTAAGGATGCTCTGATTATGGAGTTGGTCCTCCATGTTCTAACGCATATCGAATATCATCTGGAGGTGGTCATCCGAAAAACGACATGGGTTGAGTGAATCCTGCTCAACGCTCACAACTGTTGCCTCATGTTGTGTTTTTGCTGCATCAAATTTAGTCTGTGGAGTATCTTCCATGGCCAACCAGTGGGTTACCTCCGTGGTATCCAGGACATTCCTTGTTGTCCAGTCTTTCAACGAAATGGAGGGAATTCCTTCCTCAATCACACAACCGCCTGGCACAATTGTGGGATGAGCAGAGGGGATGGCATTGTCGAAGGGATTTGGTATTGCTGTGGTGGTTTCCATCCCATTTGGAGGAATTTATTCCTCAATTGGGAAACCTCCTGAGTTGATCATGTGGTCAGAGAGGTGAGGAGGTGACTCTAGATTGCCAAGAGGAGGCTGGGGATCCCCAAGCCAATTCTTGTTAGAGGGGGAGGGGCTAACATAGTTGGTTGACATATTAGAGGGCAACGAGGGGTCTGGGCAGTTGCACCGGGATATGAAGCTGTAGTAAGATGACCCTCATTTGGGCTTGCCTTGCTCTCTCAACATAGTGGAGTTACGACAGAGAGGGAGTCAGAGAGGGAAACAAACAATCTATTCTAGGGATAAGCAGACTCTGGGCATGCTACATGTGAGGAACATACAAAGAATGGACACCAATAGGGAGAGGGAAGCCTCTGGAAAGAGAACAAAGTGCCTGAGGCAAGGAGGCTCGGGCAGAGAAAATAGTGCCAAATGAAAACGCGGAATGAGAAAATTCCTGTGAAACCTTACCTTCATATAAATCGTTGAGGTGACGGAGAGGAGCGCCATGAAGATGGAGGTGGCACCAACCAATTGCATCGTACCTGCTCCAGTGATCCATAGCTAGTTCACAATGAGATCCATTAAATCTCCCCTACCGCACTAGCGCACTAACACCACTGCGACTTGAATGCTAGGCATCTTGAGCAGGCTGGATATGATTCTGGCGACTAGGGGTATTAACTCCCATGTCCGCATGAGTGTTAGGTTGCCAATGATGGACAGGTGTCAACCCATCCGGGGGTGTTCGAAATGATATTTTTTGTCAAGGAAACATGGCATAATTTTAACCACCCCCCAAAAGGGTGTTACATGTAGCACCACTTTTTGATTTGAGAGTTGATTTTGACCAAAAAATATGAGTTTTTTGGGCCAAGGTTCTCGTTTTGAGGTCACAATTCTCATTAAGTTGGTAACTATGTTTTGTGGTGCAATAAAGAATTGGAAAGTAAAAGGAAATTAAAATACTATAAAGAGGTGCCCAAGCCTAATCTAGAAGGTCAAAAGTATCTCTTTATTTTGACTAGTGTAAAAAATAAAATCAATATTGCTAAAATAAGAACATATTTTCACAAGCTCCACAATGAAACTAGTCATTGGAAAATTCCCAAAATATCGTGGGTTGAAATATTTTCTCTTCTTTTTGACACTACAAAGGTTGAAGATGAAAAACAATTTCTCTTAGAATGTCATGCATATACCCATATTAGATCTCAATTTCAAAATATTTGTTACATTACTAACCTTCCTAACCTTCTAACTCATCAAAAACTATGGTGATCTTGGAACACTTCTCTTGATGTTTTTTCAGTACAGAAATAAAATTTTAAAGAAATCCAAGTAATACCTTGCCTTTCTTAAGTTCCAATATACCAAATCTAGTCTCAGTGGAAATTAACCATCACAACTACTACCGATTCACCACCATCACACACACACACAAAAAAAACCCATTAGTTGTAACTTGTTGTAACTAATGTGTTACAATATATAATTTACTCTATTATAATAACCCAACTACAAATTTATGGTGACTCCATATTGGTTATTCAATGGATGCAAAAAAATTGCTCTTAGTAATTTTACATGACATCCATTGTATAATGAAGTTCTCAATCTACTCACATCTTTTTCATGTACATATTTGTCTCCTATTTACAGGGATAGGAACATACTTGTAAATGAGCTTTTAAATGTTGTAGTTGGGTTGGAATGAGAAACCCATATCATTATTGAAATCTAGAATGGTCATACAACTGAATATAATTATGAACCATGAACCAAACTCTCATTTTCTTCAATTTCTATTTCAATTTATTATATTGAATTTTTCAAATCTCAAGATAAATGATTAATGTAATATTTTGATTGCCATTTTTGTTTTTTAAGAAAATATAAATATAACTATCCAAATACAAACTTCAGTTTTGCATAATACTTTTACATAGAAATATCATGAAAGGGGTTTAAAACCACAATTGAATATCATGATCATAATATACAATATACTATATTATATATAATAGAGATTGGTTATAATATACTATATTATATAGTATAACTCACTTCAACAAGTTACAACTATAGAATTATAATATAAAATATAGTGTATTACATAATATATATTATATCTAGTTGGTTGTTGTATGTTATCTAATATAACTCGTTATATTATATAAAATATAATAATTAACCATTAATCAATTACCATATTATATGTAATATATAATATCTAATTTATTTGTTATATATAACATATACTCTCTAATTAATTTGTTATATTATATATAATAATGATTTAAGTATTATATAAAATATTTATAAAAGTATATATTATTATTATTTTAATTTTTTTGTTACTCTTTTTTTTTTTTTTTT
>SNQJ01S0029012.1:76167-93341 GCA_010110895.2 Picea sitchensis | reverse complement strand
GGCCCGCTGAAAGGAGAGCATTAGGTCATCTCTCATCATTCATCATGAGGTAAAAAACAATATCTTGATGATTAGGAGGAGCTCGAACAAAGAGGATTTTCATGAACCAATGACCTTGTGCATCCCTCGCATGCGCTAGATGCAATTAGTGCATGGAAGAGACCCTCTGAATAAAAGACAATAAGGAAAATTGTCGACAAAGGTGAGGAAAGCACCAATAAGGATAATGGAATCCAAAACACAACACAAATCCCGATGTGTGAATAGATTTCTTGTTTTCGAACACAAGGGAAACCCCTCAATCAACAACCAATGAGGAAATTTCTATTTTTGGGTTCAAGGTTACCTAACCATAAGGAAAGTAGGACCAGGGTGCATGGTAGGACTACAACTTCATGTGACTCTAAGATACACTGAGGGTATGGTTGACATGCAAAGTCAATAGTTCTGAGAAATGGTTGACACAAGCTTGTAGACTTCCTTTAAACAAGAGCATGGTGCATATGGATAACTCAGGCGACATAGACTTGATGATAAAACTTTATGATGCAGGAGGCATCAACAAATTCTCCATAGGGACTAGAAGAATAACCAGTCTGAGTAAACTCTAAGTAACAAGATTGGGTTCCTAAGGTCATGCTAAACCCAAAATTTGGATTAAAATGGACTCAAAATTTTATGCTCTGTTCAAAGGCGACACGACTGTTGCCGATATGAGATAATATTTTTTTCATGTCCGCCTTTTTTTTTTCATAGGCAAAGAAATGCTATGATACAGGAGAGGAAATGAGTGTCATGAGTAAGCATCTAGTTCCAAGCAGTGGAACATACCTATGCTCAATGAAAGGAAGTGAATGTGGGGCATGGACACTCATGGGGACATTTCCTCTTAGGGTATAGGGCGTCAAGATGCAAAGGATATATAGAAGGCTCTACTTGGCTAGTGATGAAAATTGTTGAGGTAAGAGGCTTATAACGAGAAAGAGGGAACCGAAAATAGGCTCAACATTGCAAGTAGGATGATGGAATGCAATTACAAATTAATGCCAAAAAGAATGTCCTTTTTTCATAGATTTAGTCTCCACGGCCCGAAAAAGTATAAAATAATACCTAGGAGAACTCTTCTAGCCAATGGTGACTAGAGTATTCATTTTCGTAAGTAGTTTACTTGGTCCGAAAGAGGGTTAAACTTATACTAAATAGACGTCCTTTCAAAACCATTTAATGAGTGTGAAAGAGACAATTTCACTCGACAATATTTTTCATTTTTGAGTCTTGAAAAGAGCTTAACTAAGACTCAAGGATGATGTTCTAAGCAACATATAATGGGGGAGACCAAGGATCCCATGCAGGACTTCTATCGAAATCCAGTAACTCACTAGAAGCTTACAGAATCTTGGGAGAACCAAAAAATTTCCAAGCTAAGGAGGATAGAATACTTGAAAAGGATCCTTCATCTATAATACATCGACAAACTCCCCTTATCTAGAAGGGTGAGAAAGAAGGAAGGAGAGGAAGGTGAGGCTCTACAAGATTATTCCAATCAAAGGAAACCATCCTAGGACTTGGAGGGAGCATACTCGAAGAGAGTGGAATGCTCCATTTTTCAGAAGGTAAAGAACTATAAATTCCTAAGGACATGGTCGAAATATGCATAACCCCCCAAAAGAAGAGTGGGATTGAATAAAGATTGCATCGAAAATGTCACCTCCTTAGACTTGTCACTCTCCAATAGAAGAGTGGGATCGACCGAATATTGCATCGGCACGACCACTTCTTCAACTGTTGGTTGAACAATATGCGAGACAACATGGTCAAGAGATGCATCACTCCCCAAAATAGGAGTGGTGTCGATCGAATATTGCATCGTCACGACCATTGGTGTAACAGGATGTAAGACAACATGGTCAAGAGACGCATCACTCCCCAAAAAAGGAGTGGTTTCGGTCGAAGATTGCATCAACACAACCGTTGTATCAACAAAAGAAGGATTGTATTTTTGGGAAGCCAAAGATGAATTAGAACCCGATGGGAAACTAGACAAGGACCGTGCTTCTCATATCACTGCAATAGCAGGGCACAAACGAGTTAGATGATCTCCTTTGCAAAGTGTAAAAATGAACTTGGGCTTACGTCATATACATATAAGCTTCTCAATCATATTAATTCCCCCAGCATGACTTGCAATGGCTGGTGACATGCTCCCAACATGACTTGTTGAAGGTAGTAGTAGATCTCCAACATGATTTGCAGAGGTTGGTGTTGTTTGCCCAGTGTGACTAGCAGTGACTAGATTTGTGCCCACGGCATGACTTGCAGTGGATGGTTGCAGGTATTCAACATGACTAGCATAGGTTGGTTAATTAATTCCAGTATGACTTGTAGTGACTGGACTTGTGCTTCTAGCATGACTTGCAATGGTTGGTTGCAGCATTAGAGACCATTGTCCTAGAAAATATTGGTTTTGAGAGATCGCAATTGAATAAGGATTTTGGTATACACCATGGCCCTACCTAGTAGGGTATGATCCTCCTCCCAATTGATTCATAAAATGTTGTAAGGGAATCACCACCAAGGAAGCCGCTTGCGAGGAGAAAGTGACGTCACATGGGTTACTCATGTGAAGATATACATTTCCCCCAGACAAAGGAACTCCATGAAGGAGTTTCCCATACTATAAAAGCGACTCCCTCCAGATGAAACACCAAAGGATAGAGGGAGGTTTTCCATGAGAAAATTGTTCATAGGAATAGGCACAGTGGATGAAGGATAGATGGATGGGATATAAGAAGTATAAGGACCACCCATTTGAGCACTTTCTCATGGAAAAGTGAAGCTAGGATTGGGTCCAAAGGAAGGAGGAGTCCCCTCCTACCATGGGAGTTGGTTGAGAGATATGACCCCCACCAAATGAAAAGTGAGAATAAGGAGGCATTGTGCCCCCAGACCCAAAACTAGGATTCACATAAGACAAGGAGATAGAGGATGACAGGTGTGAAGTCACATATAGCATACCAAAAGAAAAAGAATTAGAGGCCCAAGTCATTGAATGAGTAGTATGATCCGGTGTACCACTCAGAAATACAAAATGATTCATCCCCATGGTTTGAGTAGAGACCATGGGCTAGGTAGCACTAACTGAGGGTGGAACAGGGGCTCTAACAACCATAGTAGTCAAAACTCTTGATGCAATAAAAAATCCTAAGGCCAACTAATAATAAAAGAGCACATGCCCAAATAAAGAAAAAAGTCCAATGCACACAAATCGGATATAGTGGCTGAAAAGGGGCCTCCCTCACTAGAGTAGGTATGTCTCACCCAAGAGGGGCCTGAGACTCCCTTCAAAAGATTGGAGGTATCACAATCAGTTATAATATTCCTCGTGAGCTTAACACCATAGTCGGTCAGATCCCCCCGGAGATGTAATCCTCCATAAAGGTTGTGTGTTGTCCAACCCTTATCTGACTCAGGATACCTACAAAATAACCTTTGCAATTAACCTATGTGGCTACCTATGTCAAGCAACTAGAGTCACCACAATATAACCAATGTGCAGGGGAACAGTCGTAAGTATAGTCCACCATATGGGTAGGGTAAAAAGCCCAAAATATCGAAAGCATTGCCTCTCATGGAGGTAAAGGTACTATTAATACCCCAAAATATGAATAGAACCCCATAAATATCTCTGACACTAAGAAGGTATTAGAGGGATATCTCTGCAACCAACTTCGGGTGACCTTGTGACTAACTCTGGTGTGAGCGGAGCCTCCTGACATCACTAATTACACAATGGGTTTCACCACTTCCTAGTCAAACACATATGTTTAGTTTAATAGCATTGGAGAACTTTACTCACAAAGTCCTATTCCAAGGCTCTATGTACTATACTTGTTTGTGTACCCTGAAAAATAAAATTGTTTCTAATCAATTTTAATTAATTAGCGTTAATTTTAATGGCTTCTCTTACTCAAGAGGTGTGGTCGTGAAACTGATGGTATTACAAATTAGCATATAAAAAAAAGAAAATATAAAAGCATTGTTAAGTACTAGTCTTGAATTTCAAAGAGATGGTATGCTTCTATATGCAATTTTTCCAATGCAATCTCTACAATTTCAATGAAAAACAATCTCTCCACATGTCTCAAAATCAATGCAATGTAATCAAAAGTGAAAATTCCATAATGCAAATAAGAAAATAATTTTGCATTTTCAATATAAAGAAAAGAAAATGAAAGGACTGAATAGAAACTTCACAGGAAAACCCTACTACAAGCAAAAAGAGACAAGCCAAGCAGGACACCAAGAAGAAAACACTATGACCAATGTGCAAGGAAAACCAATGAAAAATATGATAAGAAAAAAAATAGCCCAAAAATTCAACAATAAAAAGGCTTTATGTCACTCTGTAAGCACTTAACAGTCAAGACAAGGACCTAAGAAGACTCAACAACCAACCAAACTCACCCAACAAACACCAAATTGAGCCAACAAGAATAAAGAGATGATGTACGTGATTGTTTGAGAACAAATCATGTATATATTCTCCCTAAAGGAATACAACTCGCCTATATATGTGTCTGTCAAGGGAAAATCATGTATACCCAGTAAAACACTGTCAGGGCAAGGATTAAGCCAAGAAATTTAGATGCAAGGTAAAAAAAAGTAGGTTGTCAAGCAACAGGTGACAAGGAAACTTAGGCTAACAGAGATAAAATCAAGGAGAAAAACACTCCAAACCCCAAAAAAGGAGATCAATCCCCAGTATGGTCGCCAATTCTATAATGAGGAAAATCTCTCTATGGCAAGGGGTAAACCACAAAATACAGAATGAAACGTAGAAATCAACTATAATCCCAAGTATGATATATAAATGAAATTCTAACAAGACAAGGCTAAGAGCCTACCTCATCCGAACATTCAATGAAGACCATCATTGAGCACGCAACCCAAATATTTATACCTGCAACTTGTCCTCAACAACCAAGATATGCAAGCATATGGTGATAATATATAATTTTAGAATATATGTTAGCATAATCCATTGACATACATGAAAAATACTCCCATGGAATAATAATTCAAATATTTGCAAGATATCAATTGGATGAGAAAAGAGTATTTTTATTAAAATAATCAACAGAAGTACATAGGTGACAAACTTCTGTAATGGAACATATCAAAAACAAGAAACTAAGTCCCTCCAGTTGGGCCTCCACCACTTCAATCCTCCACCAAATGCAAGATCATATAAAGGAGTCAATGAGGTTCTCCATCACAAAGAAGGAAGAGCTTGGGAGTTCAACAAGGAGTTCATACTTTCAAGGACAAAGGGATACAGACTCAATATGAAGTGAAATTTCTCCAGAGTGTCTTTTCTCTCAAAGTTGAATTATTGAATATCCCTCAAGGCATGGATACGACTCATTGTATATACTTAAAATGTAATTGAAGGGCCGATTCGGAGTGTTTCCATTATATGGAAGGTCAAGGATCATGGATCTAGTGACATGGCATGGAAACCTGACATAATTGTTAATTTTGAGCACCAAACCTGATGTATGCAGGATGTAGTGGAGAAATTTGTGTATACACTTGTTGTATAACTAATAGGGCACGTATATGTGGAAAAATATGTTTTTTTGGCTCTAAAAGGCACAAAAAGAGAACTTCAATTATGCATAGGGAAATGGAAATAAATCCAAGCAAGTTTCATGAAGTGAGGAAACATTTGATGTAACAGAAACCCTTAACCGAGGAAGCCATCATTCCTTTGAGCATTCTTATCTCTTGTTGTCTTATTCATTTATAATAAAAGGTTACATGTCTAACCTTGGTCCACACCTAATACCCAATCAACATCATACCCTCTTGCACTAGCAAGAACAACCCTGTAGCCAAATTGGCTTACATATGCATGACCAGGAACCTACACTTACACATGCATTAACCTACAAAATTGCATCCTATGATCACCTTACAAAAATATCATTTACGGCCTTACAACATGCCTCTTTATAGGATTTACAACAAGAAAATCCCTAAATATTGGTGCCCAAAAATGGTTACAGATCCATGCATATCATTGGCTACAAATCCCGCAAATCCCTAGATTTTGTTACAATTGACTCCAAGTCGGGTTTACCATTTGATTACCAGTCGACCTTCATTCGGTCTCTAGTCGGTCGTCTCACGCCCGCACTTCAACCTCTTGTTGGTTTACTTGTTGTCGATATCTTCTACTTTGACTTTTTCCGATTGACTTCCTTGACCTTTGACTTGCTGTCGATCTACGTCGAATTTGACCTATTGTTGATCTACCTCGACTTCCACCATCAATTGATTCACCTCAACTAGAATTTCACCGCAAAAAATATAACAACCTAACAGATTTCCTCTCTCTCTCTCTCTCATCTACCCCTCTCTCCCCCTCAATATGTATCTCCATCCCTCTCCTTTTCTCTTTATGCCTCCCAACCTCTATATCCCTCTCACACTCACTCTCCCTCTCCCTCCCTCCCTCTATCTTCTCCTCTCTCTTTGACCTATATCTCTCTCACTTTATCACTTTATCACTCATTTTCTTTCTCCCCCTCTCCCTCTCTCTCTCTCCCCCTCTACCCCTTGTTCCCTCTCTCCCTCTTTCCCTTTGTCTCTCCCCACCTATTCCCCCATCAATCTATTTACCTCTCTCTCTCCCTTCATCTCTTTATCTCTCTCCCCTTTCCTATCTCTTTCTCCCTCCCTCTCTCTCCCCCCACCCCCTGTTCCCTCCCTCCCTTCCCCCCCAAAACTCTCTCCCCCCAATTCAACCCTCCCTCACTCTCTCCCCCAAAAACTTCTCGCGTACCATCCTCCCCCGACGCGCCCCCCCCCCACACCTCCCTCCCTCCCTTTTTCCCCCGGTCTCGACGCGCCTGCCTGACGCCTGCCGCCGATTTGCCTGACGTGCCTGATTTTGAGTGATCTTGACGCGCGACGTGCCTGGACGGATCTTGATTTCCCGGAGGAATGGACGGGAAGGATGGAAGGAGGAAGGATGGATTCAAATGGATGGATGGATGGAATGGAGGGATGGATGGACGGATGGATGGATGGAGGATGGAAGGATGGATGGATGGATGGAATGGAATGGATGGAGGAATGGACGGATGGATGGAATGGATGGATGGAATGGATGGATGGAGGGATGGAAGGAATGGATGGACGGATGACGCAAATTCCCTCCTTTCCTTCTTCATTTCTTGTTGCAAATGTGGATCAGACTGTAGGGTGTGGCAATAACAATCACCTTAGTGTGACTTGAGAATATAGGACCTTTGGGCCAACACGCTTTGTAGACCAGAGTTCGCTTATCTATGGAAGGATAATTGAGCTTGGCTCCTTGAAGATTGGGGTATTCATAAATGACACCGGGCTTCATTGTTGTCATCATATTTTGGTCAAACCACTAGCGACACCAGGTCAAAGTATAAGTGAAAAGCCTATGTTAAAATCGACTGCGAACACAAGAGCCTCCGGGATATGTATGCAAGCTTTGATACGTTTGAAGCAAAGCCATCATCCCACTTAAATTTGATGGCTTTGTGAATCATCCTTTGCAAGGATTTGATAATTTCCTATGCGAAATCGAGAGTGAATTTTCTCACAAAGTTGATTTGTCCAAAAAAGACTTCATGTCTTTCTTGTTGTGGTAGCTAGAGTTCAACATGGCCTTAATTCATTCTCGATCTATGATACCTTTGAGATATAATACACTTAACAACTTCCTTCCTTTACACCAAATATGGTTTTCTTTGGATTTAGCCATCTACCGTGATTTTCCTACACCTTTCGAAAATCTGAATTAAGTGTTGGATGTGTTTTTCCCTATTCTTCAAATACACTATTACATAATCTAAATATACTACCACACACATATTGATAAGCTCCCCAAAAAGCCATGTCCACATGGCCCTTTAGAAGGCTTCCTCCCTCCATTGATTACTAACCCAAAAGGTAATGCTTATAAGAGAAGGTTCCCATTTGGTCTCTAAATGTGGTCTTTAAATGGTCTTCCTCCAAAACTAACACTTATTATAGCCTAAGAACCGGTTTAGTAAGGAAAAATCTCCGAGCCTAAAATGGTCTCAAGTGGTTGCTCCATTGGCTGGACTGTAATGGTCCTTCCAAAGCTCCATTGATGGGTTCCGTGAATTCACGCTATCAAATGGATTTCTCCCCGACTTTTCCAATGTAATCCAGGTTTGCCACCCCTGCATCAATGTCCTGGGACCAAAATATCCCCGCTAGCTTCCAGACGCTTCCTTAATTCCCGGTACATGAGAGGCTCTAGGGATGAGTGATACTTTCAGAGATTTTGCTAGAAAGGTTTCATTTCAGATTTCAATGAGATATGTAAGGAATAATGGTATCGTGACATTTTAAATCCTTGTAGGACCATGTGAAGACATCTGGTATTGTTTGAATAATTTGAGGTAGGTTTTCCTCTCTTCCTTAGACATAGTTTTGTCGATATTAACATTCTTCAGGTTCTCTCGAGTCCCAAGATTCATAGTTTCATGCATGGGACAAGAACTACCACCGTGATTTTGGGGTCCTTTAAAATGATCATTTAGATCAAACAAACTTTCTACATTAGCTACCCTTTGGATTGTGTGAGCCTTCAACTTTCAAACATCTTGTCCTGTTTGGGATTAGTTTAGCTTGTTTCTCCCTAAATCTCTTCATGATCGATGGCTAGGTCTTTGAAATTGTCTTGGTTGGTCAAGAGGTTTATGATTTTCTCGACACCTTCAAAGAATTTCCAATTATAAATATTTTTAGACATCGACGGCTTCCAGAGTAGGGCAAGCTCCACTATGAACCTCGAGGATTCATAATCTTCTAAAGGTGACAATGGAAGCGCTATGGCCAAGGAGTCGACAAGAATGTTCTTTGCTCTGGTGATTGCGGTGATATTGAAAGCGCCAAAGCACTCTATTAGCCTATGCAACTTCACAGGTTCTTAAGATGAGATCTAATTACATTGAATAATATTCCTCACTTGTTTAACAATGATCTCAGAATCCCCAAACAACTTCAACTCCTTGACACCTAGATCGATGGCTTTGTTTAATCCTTGCACTACCTTCATATTCGATAGTGTTGTTGGTACATTTGAATTCTAGCATACAGGATAGGAAATAACGTCGTCCTTTAGGATTGATAAGAATACACTTACTCCCTCGACTTCTTGTGATTTAGATCCATCAAAGCAGAGGGTCCAAATATGTGGAAGGTAATCACCCTTTCTTCATTCTATACCGATTTCTTTCTTACCGATCTCTCGTCCCGTAAGCTCAATCGCAGGATTTTGGAAAAAAGAGAGTGTTCCCTATTTACAGGATTCCTCTTGAAATATTATTTCGGAGCTTTAGGTAAGAGGAATAGAATACATTATAGGAGCAAAGTCCCCAAAGTGGGAATCACAGGAGTAATTGCCCAATACCGGGAAATCGATAGATGGGGGTTCATTCGAGGTTTCTAGGTTGGTGATCGTATGCTTCAGATATCTTTCTCTATTGATTTTGATCATGCTCTTGTATCCCTTTAGAGGTAACCAAAGGTGTGCCTAACTGGCACTAAAAAATATCCATTCATCTTTTCGGACCAGTCATGACTGAGAAGTAGTCCATATGCCTCTAGGATATCTTACTACAATGATGTCAATTATTTGCAAAGTAGGATGTTGCTATTCTGACCATTACATCTTTGAGTTCTCCCATAACTTTGAATTGGGTTTTATCCAATTGTATTAAATGCTTATCACTTCTGAGAGGGACAACACCCATTTTATTATAAACGGCCAAGGGCATTACATTAGAGGACACTCCAGAATCTACTAAGCAATTGTGAAGATTCCTATTAAAAAAATTTAACGTTAAAAGGAAAGGTGGTAAAAGGATTTTCCTTCCCCGGCCTCGTGTAGGTATTTATGGTCGGCTTGCTTGCCACATCTTTTGAGGATAGATCTTTCTTCTGGCCATTGCATGTAGTCAGGTCTTCTACCAAGCTCAAAGCTTGCAACAAAAAGTCTTTTTGCCGAGGAATCCATGTCCGCCAACCAATATATTAGCTCTTCAACTTTTTCAAATCTTCGACTACATTGTAATCCATCTTGGGAAATTCCTTGGTATGGTTGCCTATAGGTTTTTCTCCAGGAGAGAAAGGTATTTTCATTCGATTAGGAGTTAACTTACTTTGCGAGGCCCGGGTGGCGTCGGTATCTTTCGAGTCGGGTGGGCCCTTACTGCATGTATGTATCACTGAAACGTCCACGGGTCGTTCCTGGAATTCAAACAGGTCATCGGAAGGCCTATCTAGTTCATGATCCCATATCAACATGGATATGTCTCTTGGTCAGCCTTCTTCCCCGATCAGTACATAATGGTCTAACCGCTTTAATCGCTTCTGGCCAAGCAGACTTCATCCGTAAAATGGGATTGGCCATTAAATTGTGGGTAATCCAACCACTCCATTGAGGGAATTATCTTTCAGATTGGTTCTCCTAGTGATAGGTGCAAAAGGAATCAGACGCAACATTCCCTAAGTCAATGTTTAGGGTTGGTCAGGAGGCTCAATTTCTTTGAAAGGCTAGTTTCTTTTAAAGAAAGGCTTGTGTGTCTTTGGCCTTGGTTTCCTTCCTGTTCATTTCTCTTCATGTCTATGAACTCATTTGATAATTTCGACCATGCACCGCAAATCTTCTATATCTCCACCACCATCAGAGCTTGTCTAATCTGGGCTCTACGCCTACTCGTAAGGAGCCCTCCTAGGAGGTCAGAATTTCTTTCTTACTTGAGAGGCTCACCTACATACATACTTCATCCTAAATCTATCGCCTTACCCTCTCTGAAATTGAGGCTTGGTTTGCGGCTCTTTTAACCTAACACTGGAATGTATCTAATTGTGTTGGGTATAAACCTCAATCTACAATTTTGAGTGGGTTTCATACAGATAGAATTTGTTTAAGATGGAATTTGTTACATCACTCTAACATTCACCAAACTTAGAATGAGTGCCATTAAGACAAAGTAAGTGTTCTAAACTAGACAAAAACTTGTTTCAATAAATAAATTGTTCTTAGTGAGCATTTGTTTGATCTTGTCACATCAAAGTAAATATGCAGGCCTCTACTAGAGTTCCATGCCTCTCCCAAAGATAGTTACCCCTACCAATTAGAAAATATTCATTGCATGTTTCAAGTTTCTCTTGGAACGACTAGGGATGGAACCAAAAATAAATTATCTAGATATCTAAATATTTGAACCCTAAACTATCCCTTTTAAACCTAGAATGCCTAATTTTGCAGAAAATAGCTTTCCCCATATTTTTCAAGACATATCTTTTCTTAACAATAGTCACAAGCCATATTCCAAATTCTCTACAAAATTAACACACTGTAAGGACAATAGCATCATATATTTATAGCCCATATGTTTCATTACAACTACATGTGGAAGGGAATGTGTTATATACCCAATGAAAAAATTATCATAGAAATATAAATAATAAGAGATTGCATTGCCTTTATATTGATAATCAATGAACAAGAAGCATCTCTTCAAGGGGAAGCCTCCTTTTACAAATGCACAAGACAAGATGATAATTCAAATGAATCTCCTTGATGTATACATAAGAGACAAAGTGTTGATGTATCGCATTAATTCTAGGTAGACCTAAATATACTAATAAACTAATAATACATGAGGCTCATGACCCCAATGTATCTCCTCAAAGGGTTATTTTCCCTCAAATCTGTAATTGAGGGTGTTTCTTCATGAATTGCTCATATTCCCATGTAGATTCTTCTTGAGGCATATTCTTACACTTAATTAGGTGCTCCATAATGATTCATTCTAAAGAGAAAGAGAACATCCATTTATAACTTTTTTGGGTTTAAGAATCAACTTTCCTTCTTCATCTAATTCTCGAAGTTCATCTTGTATTGGCATAGTGTGTCCCAAACCTTTTTAGGAAAGAGACATGGAATAGATTATGAATCCAAGAAGAAACTAAATCTAACTCATAATCCACTCCTCTAATATTTCAAAGAATATTGTAGGGTTAGTAAAATTTTGGATCTAGCTTCTAATTCTTATTACGTTTGAGAGTAGATTTCTTATAATGTTGAAGTCCCAAAAATAACCAATCCCCCACCTCAAATTCCATTTCACTACGGCTACTGATCATCTTGTTGCTTCATCCCATTTTGGGCCATATGAATATTTTCTTTAAGAATTCACAAAGTTTCATTATACTTTTCCATATGTGATTTTGTTTCTTTTTCTTTAGAATGGTTCTATAAAAAGGATGTGATAGTAGGATCTAGATACATAAAGAGACTCAAGTGGAGAACTCCAAAGTAGTTGTGATAGGTGTTATTATACCACCATTATACTAGAGGAAACCACTTGACTCATTGATATTGTATGTCTAAAGAATCGCAATGAAGATACCCCTCTATACATTTGTTAACTATTTCTTTTTAATCATTTGTTTGTGGATGATATGTTGAACCTATGGCCAATTTTGTTCCCCTTATCTTCCATAACTCTTTCCAAAAATAAATTTCAGAATTTTGGATATCGACCCTTTGAGTTACCATTTTAGGAATACCATGAAGCCTATGAATTTCTTCTTTCATGAACACTTATTCTACTTGGATTGTAGTATATGTAATTCCTTTGAATTCTACAAAAATGTGAATATTTTTTGAATCTATCCACTACCACAAAAAATGGGATCCTTACCTTTTGATTTAGGTAAACCAGTAATGAAGACCATTGATATTTCTTCCCATATTTCATTAGGTATGTGTGTAAGGGATGAAGTAACCCCAAATTCTTGATTGTATCTCCTTTGTTTATTTGGAACAACTAAAATTATTTTACAAAATTTTAGATATATTTCTTTCATTCTCCTTCCCCCCAACAAAATAAATAAAATAAAAAATAAAATAAAAATTGATCCTGATAAGGTTTTAAGGAACCGGAATGCCTTTCGATGGGAGAGTTATGAGATTCCTTCGTATTTTTTGTTTCAATTTTGATTGTGGGTATTAAAATATTACATCCTTGTACCAAAGGATATCTCTTTTCCAATCCTAATGTTCCATAGGGTTCTTCCCTTCTTTTAAAAATTGTATTTTTTGTCTAGTATTATTTTAATCTTTCCATTCAAGTCGATATTTTTCCAATCACACTAGAATGGAAGATATAATGGAATATAAACTAAATGCTTCTTCTATTCTATAAAGAGCATATGCTACTATATTGTCCTTCCCCTTTTTGTAGTTTATTTCAAAATCAAACCCTTGTGTTTTAGCTACCCATTTTTGTTGTTCTTTTGATGACAATGTTTTCTCTAGAGAGTACTTTAGGCTATCATAGTCCATATTGACTTTAAAATTCCTTCCACTTAGATATTTTCATAAGTAGATTTCACCAATTATTTTCCCTTGAGTTATTTACTTTCAAAATCCAATGGTCTCCCCTCTTTCATTAATACAACTCTGAATACCTTGTCTAGATGCATCACATTCGACTATGAATGTTTTACCAAAATCAAGTGTTTTCAACACTCGCGTAGAAGTCATAACATCCTCTAATAGTGAGAATGCTAAGCTAGCTTCTTCATTTCATACAAATTAAATTTTCTTCCAAAGAGATGTGAATGGCCCTACAATGTGTGCATTATTCTTAACCAATTTTATGCATTATCCTATATGATCCATGTAACACCCTGTTTCCTCCAGATTGTAAATATAATTGGACTGGCCAAGGACTATGGCAAACTCATAAGTATGAATATGTGATGTAAATGGACTTGCAGGAAGAGGTCAATGAATGTGAATAACATTTTGAATTTATTGCAGGACTGCTGAGAGGGGATGTGCAGAAAAGAGACCACGATGGTGGTGGAGGGCACCTGGAAAGGGGGCATTAACTTCCACTGAGAATTAAATACCGTATTTGGACTCCACTGGCCCAGAGAACCAAAAGCAGCTTGCTAGCCCTGAAATTAACGCCTCGCATGTTGGTAGGTTGATGGTTTGATGAAGGATGGGGAGGTGAACCGCCTATCCATAGAGCCATCACGACTGACCAACGCAAGGGTAATCATGCCACACACAACCTCGCGAGAGGATAAGGCGTATGGAAGAAGCGATTGAGAGGGCAGATGCGAGGGGAAACTCTGGCATTATGCAGAGTGAGTGATAGCAGAGAGGAAGGATTGAAACCTTCACTCCTGGTCACTGGCAGACAGGGAGACACAGTCTCAACAACATCATGGTCTCATCTCGAGGGTGGCTACTGGTAAATCCATCAGGAGTCACTACGCCTACGGTTGGGTGGAAATGAGCACCCCTCCCAGCAGTTGCACCCATTTATGAAGTCACTTCCGATAAGTGTTTTTGTTTACATATTGCCTCTTGTAATTCATAGAATGATACATATATGTATATGCTCATAGACCTGTGAAATTATGAACGATTTCAGTGTAGGAATGTCTGTGCATTGTTTTTTATAAGAATTATAGACATATGCTTATAACAGAGGAAGCCATGCATTATTTAAATTGATAAATGAATCTAATTATAGGTTGAATTAAGTTAGGCTTCCAGCCCGTTCTCGGGAAGTTGTTTCCCTTCACCCATCTCCCGGAAGGCCCCAAATAGATCTCTTGTAGATATTTCCTCCTTGGAAAGGTTTACCCAGAACCTGGAATAGGAACTTGAAGGTGCAAGTCTTAATAACCTTGTACGAGGAAGAACGATCCTCTTCAAAACTTGAAATTGCAGCTTAAGGGAGGAATATCGAATCGACGGATGAGAATTCGTCGGGAAATCCACAGTTTCCCCACAATCGTTAGATTAGCAGGAGAAGGTAGGGTGTTAAAGGCCTTACCACCTGATTTTCCTGTGTCTTCATGGGTAATGAAGAGTCTAGGGCCGTAGATCCCCATGTTCCATGAGAACATCTGGACCGCTAATTTCCCCGTCCACAAAGTTGTGGAAGAGTGCATAAAGTGGCATCAAAACCGTTGGATCTCACTAAGGTGTGAGGAGGTTACGGCCACATCAGAGTTCAAGCTTGGAAGGCTGGTGAACCGTTGGATCAGTAGCCGAACTCCCGTTAACCGTTATATCTGGAAAGAGTTACACTGGGGTTAAACCCTAGTGAATAGAGGAGAGTTTCTAGAAATCCATAGGGATATTGAAGTCATCGGAAATTTCGAGAGTGCATAAATCATGACATCAGGAATCGTGATCTGCGATATCCCGATAGGCACAGGACCATCTATCGTGGAGGATACGTGTCAGGAGATCTCAGAAGTCGGGGATCGGAGAATCGAAGTTTTCGAGCACAAAGAAATCTTGTCATATGGAATCGCGATCCACAATTTACTGACAAGATCATAACCGTCCATTGGGTGGAACACGTGTCAACAGATCCCGAAGAGTCGGAGTTCGGGGCATCGAATTTTTCGGAGGTAAGAAACTCCCACACATTGGAATCGTGATCCACGATATCCCAATGGTAGAGCCATGTGGGCCATAGTGGGAGATAGTGGAGGATAGGTGTTACCATATCGGGGTTCGGGACTTGGAGAGTTCCGTGAACTAGTGAAATGGGAATCGCAATATCCCGATACGCGATTTCCCGATTTGTCACAGGAGTGTGGGTCACAGTGGAGGACAGGTGTCGTGCGCATTTTCGTATCGACATATCGGAAGTTGGGGATCCACGAGGTAAGTTTCATTCGACAGTGAAAACCCCAAAATCCCGATGGGAAGTTATACGGCTGCAGTCACATGGTAAGTGGTCACATGGACCATAGTATAGCCAAGAGGACTAGCCAGTGTAAAGGCACGTCAGGAGTCGAAGGATCGAGAGTCCAAGGGACTTGCGCATCATGACACTGAAAGGCGCGAAACCCCAACAAGATTAAAGGTTTTGGTCTTGTGAAGGTTGTGGTCACATTTACCAAGGCTTAGCCTGGAGATCCAATACACTAGGGGCATATCAGGGATCAGAGAATCGCGAGTTCTGAGGACTCATGAATTACGACATTGGAAACCCCAAAACTCTGATAGGAGTAGCCTCGAAAGGAGGTAAGGCCACGGTCACAGAGGCAGTGGACCACAGGCTTGGCCTAGAGGGATAATGCATAAGGAGCGAGTCGGGATGGTTGAAAATAGAAACCCCGACAGAAAGGGACATAAGACCATGGTTATGTATAGAGAGTCGGGTAGGTAAATAGAAGACCTGTGAATCGGGGATTGGCATTTTGCTGCTACAAGCTCCAGGGATTCTCATTGTTGAGAAAACAACGAAAAGTCCTGAAATAGGTAGTGGGTATGTGACAAATTCATATCAGAGCATGGTTACAACACTCGGCCTGATTGGACTTATGCACAAGTCGCGCATAAACCGCGTTCAAAGCACTTCTATGAGGATTAACTCCCTGACTTGACTCCCTTGTCCAGGATTAAAAACTTGGAATATGAAAACCCGGTTGTGTATGCATGTGAAAGAGTTATGAAATTATGTGCAAATTATAAAATGTATTTAACTCTTGACTAATATCCATCATTTGTCTTTTCACTCAAGCGGACGATCAACCGCAGTAATCTACAAACACAGAGCATGGTGACTCACCAAGAGGTGGGAGAAGGCTCCCACAACAGAGATGAAGAGTCTGATGAAAGAAGAGCAATAGGAACCCCTCCAGACCTAGCTAAGACTGTAAGGAGTCTCATGGTCGAATTGTAAAGCTGCAAGGCTGATAATGAAAGGATGATGAAAGAACAAGAAAAGCAAACCGAAATTAATGCAGTTCTACTGCAGAGATTATCTGACCTACAGCGACAAATGCAGCATGAACCTGAGATGCAAAATTGTGGTCATGTCAGTGGTCACACTGAGAGAAGCACATCCAGAAAGGTCCGCCCCAGAGGTAAATGACCAATGCCAGACGATTCCACTGAGAAGGAAGCTGGCGATTCAGAAGACTCTTCTAGTAGTAGGACCAGTTCATATTCTCAAAAGAAACAGAAGAAGCAAAAGACTTCTAAGAGTCATAAATTTGAGGAATTCAAAAAGGCCAAACCTCCCTCCTTCGATGGCGAG
>SNQJ01S0029012.1:42834-60566 GCA_010110895.2 Picea sitchensis | reverse complement strand
CAGTCGGACAAGTTTTGCTAGTCATTTGTCCACCCGGAGTGTCGGTCAGTCAAAACAACAATTTTTATTGCTAAGTCAATTTTGCAATTTTTGTAAAATTGAGTTAATGGGTGAATGTAAAGATGGAAAAGGGAAAGAAAGTGCATCCCTAACCTACCTAACCCACATCCTAACCTTTAAATACCCCCTAGACACTTCACTCACCATTTCCCTCATGCCCCCTAGGGGGATTTGCACCCCCCTCACACCCAAACCTTAGAAAAAACTTTTTTATTGATTGTGGGGCCCTTCCCATGAGTGGTGCGCCCTTCCTAGCCTAACATCTCACCCTCTCATGACCCCACGCTCCACCTCACCCATCGACACACTCAATCCCTACCAAAACCCTAAGGAGGTGTGCCCCCCTCCTTGAGATTCACTCCCTTGCTTTTGTTTTGACACATGGAGCTCATCCAAGTGCCTTCACTTAGCCTTTTGAGTTATAAATAGAGCCTCTCCTCACTCTTTCACTCACCATTCTTTGAGCTAGTGTTACTATACTGGAATTTCACCCCATTCTCTTGCTCTTGCCTTCTTGCCATTTCACTCATATGCTCTTGAGAGTCTTGGAGAAACTTGTTGCTACAACACTCTCACTTGGATTAATAAATATTTGGAGGATTTTGGAAACACGAAGAGTATTCTGGTTGCATTCTTACATATGAGGTGACTTTGTGGTGTTCAAGTTTATTGTGTAGTATTGAGTAGATCTTTGGTAAAGTAGTTTACTAGAGTAGATTAGAAAAGAGTATTCTTGTTGGTTTATACTTGTTGAATAGCTAAGGGTTTGAAGTATTTCATATTGTTAGTCTATTCAAGCTTGTTATCTACTTCAATGCTTCACATTTTGTCTTGAGTTTTGTAGGGTTACTTCAAGGGATAGTTGGGAAAGCCTCAAGAACGAGTCTTCCCTCAAAGCCTTCTCACACTCCTATCTTACTTAGTCCTTTATTTCTGCACTCATTTCATTTATATTTCATTTTAATAACCATCTTAGATAGGTCATATATTTTTACATTTCATTTGGAGATTTTATGTGAAAAAAATTTGCGTAAAAAACATAAATTTTTCTTAACTTTGTTGTGTTGCGCAGCATTTGCTTGCTGGTTTTTACAGGTTCTTACCAGTAACAAGGGGATATGCTGCTCAAATCCATCCATACAACACTTCAAAAGCTTCCACAATAGTTGGGTAACTTCCCCCTTCTCTTTCTCATCTTTTCTAGCATTGTAGCAAGCCCCCAGGAAGTTCCCTAGAGGCTTGCATTCTTTTGTATCCTTTTTTCTTTCTTATATTTCATTTCAACAAGTTTTAGTTGCCTACACCTTGGGAGAGTGATTGGCCAAGCCAACCCCCCAAAATCGTTGGGATAGATTTTAGTTTTTTTTTAATCAATTTTTTATTTCTTGCCCCACTTGTCCACAAGACAAGGTTGTGTGGCTAGCATAATAATAATCGTTAAGTTTTTCTTTCCAACCCTCTTTGGCACAACATTGGTAGGCTTGCCTCCACCTTGTGCCATTGTGAGTGGTTTGCTTTATTTCAAAGTTTTGTTTAATAAATAATTGCCTACACCTTGGGAGAGGAACCCCCAAAATCGTATGGCTAGGATGTTAGTGATGTGTTGATGGTTTATATGGTTCAAATGGATTAAAATGCTCTAGAGTAATCATCATATGTAATATCACCTTAGTTTAAGCCCTTAAGGCATATTTCCATTTACATGCTTTAGTTTTACTCTTGCAAATATTTCACTCTTTAGCATGGTGTCTCAAATGGAATAGATTACATGGTTAAACAATATGTCTTGAAGAAATCCTATTTCTTGGACACGCATAACTCTCATGCTTTCATTTTGTTTATGGATATGTGAATGGTGTAGGACCTAAATCTTAATTTCATCAAGTCTTTTATCTACTTGTTCTTGTCTTTTACTTGCTCATTTCCTTTCAAGTTCATATTCACACATGGCTAAGTAAATGATGATGGAATAGATGTTTCAATTTCATCTTTCTCATATGTTTTAGATGTGTATATGTTCTCTTTCCTTAATCTGCAACACACTTCACATCAGTCACTTTAAGTTTCGGTTTTGAGCATAAATCATTGTTTTTGGGCACTTAAAAGTCATCTAAAACACTCACAACACACCTTAAGACTTACCCATAAGTCATAATAACTTTTTAGACCAACTAGAACAACCTAATTCCACTATCTTCACCATCTAAAATGGGTTTGAGGAAAACAACGGAGGGTAGTGGCAGGGGACTATCTCCTGGGGCACCAAGTGTGTGTCCTCTCCGAGAAGTAATCTTACTGTCAGGGTTGACCGTGAAAGCTAGGGTGGCCCTCATTTCCTTACTATCTTGAGCATCCGGAAGCCATTTGGAAACATGAGGAGGAGGTTTAAGGTTCAAACACTTAGTTAGGGGGAGGGCAAGTAAAATTTATCTAATCTTTAAACAACCCCTAATCACTTAGTCTCCTAGACAATCTTTACTTTTGGCATATCCTTTGATGGTTGTTTAGAAGTCTATCTTGCAAGTACTTTTATTTTCATCAATCTTTCATGCAATCTTGTGGTTTGAATATCTAAGTGTTTTGTTTCTTGAGCATTAAGTTTCTAAGTATTTACATTTTTATTTTATGCTCTTATGGTGTAATTCAAGAAGAAGTTGGGTATCCCATTTGGGAGGCATCATCTTGTTGAATCTTGCGTTCTTTAGTGGTTGCCATTGAAAAGCAGTCCAATAGAGTAAGTGCTATTGGGGCATGCTTGGCCTTATGTGATTGATCTTGAAGTATCTTTTAAATCTCACACTTCGGCACCTTTAATCTTGTTCATTTGTATCTTGTGTATATCTTGTATTCTTGTAACATTTATTATTCTTTGTGTAAGTAATTGTATTTTTATTTGTGGGATAGTTTTAATATCATTTTACTTGTAATCTTTTGTAATTGAACCCCCTCAAAAATTAGTTGACCCCTTGCCCAACATTTAGGCACTAGTCTTAGTTAATCTTGCACTTTGCATTTGCTGCCTTAGCATCATAGGTTAGTTCCCCCCTTAACCATTTAAAAAATTAAAACCAACTCCTAGAACTTCCAAGTTAAATCATATCTAGTAACTAGGGTCTACCCCCCTTGGCTTCCCTAGGAGTAAGCCTAGAAGAAAGAGGTTCTAGTCAAGGTGACAGTGTGGACTGTGAACCTAGGCATTAAGCCTCCAAGGACACACTAAGTGAGTTGGACTTTTCTCACATTTGTAAGTGTGTATTAGGATGGCAACTAGACCAACATCATTAATTGTTTTCAACATGAGATCTGAAATGTTTTAGGAGATGCAATAATTGAAAAGGAGTCATGTGTTGCAAGAAACATTGCACCAATAGCAGAAACACCAAGAACATTGATCAAATGTTGGTTTCTAACATTTGTCCAACCATCTGATACAATGGATACCCCAATGTCTGACCATTCATCTATAAACCGTGTCAGAGCTCTTTGAATTTTTGCCTTTTCCCTATCAAGTAACACAGTTCTAGATTTCTCATAGTTGGGGCTCTTGTATCCTTTGTGGGCTTCATTGATTTCCTTGACAAGATCATACCAATAAGGGGAGCAAAGCACATTTAATGGGACAAGCATAGAGAAACCGAACCACTTTTGCATCCACCTCATCCCTACCTCCAATATCAAGGAAATATACTATTGTTCTTCTATATCCAACGGTTCCAGAACCACGATGAGATGGAGATTTGTTGCCACCAAATCTAGATGAGGCATCGGATTGAATCTTTTGTTTTTTACCATACTTTTTTGGTGCAACTTCCTCTATCTTTATATATTTTTCTCTCTGCTCCTTGGATATATTAGAGCAAACTATGATCCCATTGGACCCATTGTTGTCATCACTCTCCATTACACCACAAATATGCCTCATTAGATGGGTATATGAACCGTTATAAGGTTTTCTATCATGACAGTCATGAGGACATAAAAATTTAATTCTTCCACCACCTTTCCCCTCCTCAACTTTTGTTACAAATTTCCACAAGGGTCTCAATAAATCTTTGTGTCCTACATTTCCCTCTTCATTTCCCTCTTCCTCTTCGAACCCTTCACCAGCTTCATATTGTGGGTCATCATGAGAATCACCACTATCATATTCTTCCCTTCGATGCCTTCTCCCCACCAGAACCATGAGAACCAAAAAAGGAACGATAAACCAAAAGAAAACCATTTCTTCAAGTTTTAGATGAACAACCTGCAATAAAATGAGAGAGAATAAGGAATGGGAAAGAGTAGAAGAGGAGGAAAAAAACATTAACAAAGTTAACCCAAGGAAATGAGAGAGTTGGGGTTTGGGCTTACCTCTTTAGCTCTTGAAACTTGAAATTTGAAACCTTTGGAAGATGGTTGCCTTTGTTCTCTCCTCCAAGCTCCTCTTTGCTCACTCTTCCAAGATCTCCTTTGCTTTCTCCTCCAAGTTCTCACAAATCTGCACTCTCAAGCTCTCCTTTTCTCTCTCCTCCAAGCTCAAGATGAAAGAATGAGGATAATGGAGGGGAAAGAGCTCCTTTATTCTCCTCCTTCTTTCCCCTTAACCGTAAGCCTAATCTAGGCCCCACCCTAACTCAAAAAAATAAAAAAAATGAGTTTTTTTGGTGAAGTTCATTAGTCCCCCTTGGAAGCGCGTGGGCCTTCCTTGGAAGCACATGTGAAGCCCCTCCGAAGCACACTTCAGAAATGGAAGGAAGCATGCCAAAATCCCCTGAAGCATGCTTCAGCTAGAGCTTCCTGGACGCACCCACTCAGATCGAGCTTTGAGTCTTCGAAGCGGGGGGGAATCTTCCTGCAACACTGCACTCAACACTATAGAAGCAGAGTATATTACAGCTTGTGATTCTTGTATGGAAGTAGTGTGGCTTCGTAAGATGGTTTCTAGACTGTTTGATCAAGTGCTAGATTCAACCGTGATATATTGTGATAACTAGAGCTATGTGAATCTCTCAGAGAAACCGGTGTTCCATGACAGGTCGAAGCACATTGAGATCAAGTACTATTTTCTTTGTGATAAAGTCCAGAGGGGAGAAGTGGTTCTCTAGTACATCTCCATTGATGAGCAGACTACAGATATTTTGACAAAGCCTTTGTCCAAGATAAAGTTTTCATACTTTAGGGGCAAGCTAGGGCTCATAGATATTGCTCCCTTGGTTGAAAGGGAGGAGATGACTTCCTTAGTTGGGAGGGAGCACTGTTATATGGCATAATGGATTGTCAGTGAGTTGCATATCTGTATCATGCTAGTACATCTTAGAGATGATCATACAACTTAGAGATGATGCTTGCATCATGCTAGATATGATCATGCTAGTACAGCTCAGATATGATATAGACGATTGGAGTTGTTGATACAGTGGCTTGAGGAGCATTGTGCTAGTACAACTTAGCGGTGGACATACAGCTTAGATATGATGTTCTAGTTATGTTCATGCTAGTACAGGTTAGAGATGATGTTGGTGAATCATGCTAGATATGGCCATGCGAGTACAACTTAGATATGACATACAACTTAGATATGATGTATTGACATCATGCTAGATATGTCATGCTAGTACAACTTAGAGATGACCATATAGCTTAGAGATGATGCAAGGGGCTTGTGTCATGCTAGATATGATCATGTGAGTACAGCTTAGATGTGTCATATAGCTTAGATATGATGCATTGGAATCATGCTAGATATGTCATGCTAGTACGGCTTAGAGATGGTCATACAGCTTAGAGGTGACACAGTGAGGCACTGATCTACATCATGTGAGTACAACTTAGAGGTGGCATACAACTTAGATATGATGTATTGACATCATGCTAGATATGTCATGCTAGTACAACTTAGAGATGATGTAGATGATACTCCATATCATGCCCGTACAGCTTAGATATGATGCATTTGCATCATGCTAGTATGGCTTAGAGGTGATGCAGTTGATGACATTGTTGATGCAGGATGATATGAGATGATATGATTTGATTGTTGTGGAGACTATATGTCTCTGGACAGTAGTTGTATGCTATTGTGATGGATGTGTTCCACTGGTAGTGACTGTGTCACTGGTTAGTAGTTGTGTGCTACTAGGAGTGGTTATGTACCATTGGGCAGTGGTTGTGTACTACTATGGATAGAAACAGATGTGTTCTATTGGATGGAATTGTAGAAATTGTATGATTCTATCTGATTCCCATGGAGACTACCACTAGTGTTGGATATGATTGCGAGCTAGATGGATAGTCAGTGTGATGGTGGACATACATTCTCCCTATGGAGAATGGTCCATGTTGACAGATTGTTGACGTATCATGGACTAGTATTTTCCTAAGGCACAGATTTTGGCCCGATTAGGAAAATGGTTCAGGACCGATATTCTCATGAGGCACAGTTATTGGCCCAATCATGTTGAATAGTCCACCCCATAAGGACATGATGTCCCAATTAGGGTGGTTGATACGGGACCGATATTTTCTAAGGCATATGGGTAGAGATTGATCTCTATGGTACATATGACCCGATTAGAAAATAGTCTGAGACTGACATTTTTGTAGGAATGGTCTCTATAGCCCATGGCGTGGCTTTCAACATCTCAGAGGACTAACATTCTTCTAGGACGTAGGTCCAGATTAGAATAATAGTCCTTGTAGCCCATTGCGGGTCTTTCATCGTCTGTTGAGACAACTATTCTTCTAAGACATATGTCTAGATTAGAAGAATGGTCCCTATATCACTATGTTGAGTGAGTGACTCATCTGAGACACTCTGCTAAGTGCGTTGAGTTCAACACATGACTTATTCAACATCATGCCCGATTAATCAGATGGAGTATGGCCTCGAGAGATGATGCAAACGATGATGTATGTTGATGTCAAGATGTTATCAGACAATACTAATAGTGATGATGATGCTCATGACTTGATCTGCATGATCATGAGATAGCCTGTGTGGCTATGATGATGTTTCCGGTAGAATGGTCTGTGTGAGCTCAAGACCATTACCAATAATACCTCCCTGGATAGGAGGGAGTGTTGATGTTACGGTAGTTGCGGGAGGCATTAACCTCCACATGTAACCTTTGACTAGAATGGAATATTCCGAAATCAAGGGAAACCCTAAACAAATGTGTGAAAACCCTAAAAGACAAGTTGGCCTAGCAGAATAAATAATATTAGAATACTATCTTCCAAAAAGACAAGTCGTCTCCACAGGAAAAAGATAAATAGAAAATATAATTACCGGAAATTCAGGTCGGCCCAGATAGAAAAGTCATTGGATAGAATAATATAAATAGAGGACATTTTTAGCTCATTTGTACACCCAGTCGGAGCACAAGTCTTGTGGAGAGCTGCAATTGCAACTGCAACTACAACTACAAGGAGGAATAAGGGTGTATGGTCATCTCTTGGTCTTGGTCTCTCTCTAGCGCTATCAAGTGATTCTCTTGGTGATATTCTTGGTGATACTATTGATAATATTCTCGGTGATGTACTAGCTAAGTATGGCGCAAGTTTGAGAGAGTAATGCAGTTGCAACTACTACAGTTGTGCATGGTACTTGTTCTGTGGATATGGAGACTCTCTCTTGTGTGCTACCCTTGGAGAAGGAGCACTCTACTTGTCTTGAGTTTTTGCTATAGTTACCAGCTAGGGTTTATCTATTGGTTCTAGTATGGCTTTTCGGAATAATTCAGTCAAAGGTTAAAGGTGCTTGGGGGTGGTTGTGTGCCTATGGTTGGGTGACAATATTGTGATATTGTCTATGGTAAAATGAGCACATCAATTATTTTAACATGGAAGACTATAAATAAGGAGGTTCCTTAGCTCATTTGTACACTCACTCACACTCTCTCAGCTACACGGAAGTAAGGTCCAAGTTTGGAGAAGGTGATGCAGTTGCTGCAGTAACAGAGTTTCTTCTTGTTCAGTCTTTCTGGTATCTCTCTCTTGTGCGCTACTCTTGGTAGTGGTGCACTATATTGGCATTGTGTTGTTGTTGCAGTTGTGGTGGTATTTATGGTTGATCTAGCCTTTGAGATAGGGTTTATTTGTTTGGACTTGCTTTGTGAATGGAATCTATCTAAGAAAGGTTGTTGGGTTTTTCCCCCATTTGGGGTTTTCCCAGGATATATCTCTTGTGTTCTTTTTTGTCTCTTGTTTATGTTGCTACTGACTAGTACATTATATATATATATGTTAATGGTAATGAAGTAAAAGAACACTAGTAACTCTAATGCTCTGTAAATAAGGAAAATCTAACACAATTGACTTTTCCAGTATGAGGGATTTTCCCCATGATCGTATATGTGGGTCGAAGGACTCACCCATTTTCTATGGACATGCGGATTCCGTTGTAAAACACATTTCTGCATTTATCGAATACTACAAGAAAAATGACTTCCTTCATGAGGATGTCATGATGAAATATTTCTTCATGAGTTTGAAAGGATTTGCAAAGGAATGGTTTGAAAGCCTTGGCAAAGGCATGTTTGCATCTTTTGTAGAATTTCTGGAGGCATTTTGTGCAAGCTAGGATCATGATTCAACAGGTTGGTTGCCCCTGTTCTGAGAGATAAAAGGTTTATATTTTGCACAAAATATTATTGAAGAAGATCCATGCCCTCCTATGGAAGATGGAGATGATAGCATGTGCAGAGGAGGCAGCTAGCCCTATGACAGAAGTTGTGGAGGAACATTTCATCCCCATGCATAATAGTTTACAACTGGATAGTAATGAGTTCATAACGCAACATCTTGATGACAGTAATCTGGTCCAAACAGTGGACAATATTGCAGATCTGAAAACAGATGGCAGCAAGGAGAAAAATGTAGATTTGATGGAAATTTTAGATCTGGACGGCAATTATATCAGCCCACTTGAAGAGTATATGGATTTATCTTGTATAAGCTCCTCATTATTTGCATATGGGATAGAAGAAATTATTATTATGTCGGTATCCAAGTTCATTGTCAGCTCTGAAATAAAGTTTTCAGCACACCAGCAACAAGTTTTCAACATGTTTCTATTCTATATGGTTATCGCAAAGATGCCAACCTATCAAAATGCAGATTTCAATGAGTCCATGTTGTTTATGATGATGAAGCACGGGGGAAAAGAATCAAAGAAGGAAGCTGGAAATAGGAGTGTTTTGTGGCTCAACAGTGGTTATATCAGTCCTCTTGACTCTGTTTAAATATTGTAACTACGAAGAATATTCTAATTATAATTGAGTTATTATCTTATAGATCAAATCCCCTTTTGTGGATTGATCATGTCGGGACTTATGTATGACCAAATCCCCTTTTGTGGATTGGTCAAACCATATTCATATGGTGTTATTTGACAAGTCGGCCCCTATGGTTTATTAAAGTGGTTTTATCTACTATTGGAAGAAGTCGGCCCTACTTGGTGAAAATACATAACCCTAGCGCCCTTCAGCTAGTATAAATAAGTGAGGATGGTGTCTCATTCATTCACTCACTCAGTCACTCATCTAGTGCACAAGTTTTGAAGGAAGCTACAGTTAGAAGGAGAGAGAGGTGCATGCTTAGTCTTGGGTTATTCTTGGTGATTTGGTCTTTAGTCTTGGCATTGTATTGGCAATCTATTATTGAGTAAGTTTTTGTTGGGTTTTCTCCCCCATGAGGGTTTTCGAGGATAAAATGTTGTGTACCTTGTAATTGGGTTTCTTTCAGTGATCCTGCTTATGCTATTATTGTCTAGTAAATTGAAAATAACTTAATAGCAGCTCTAAATTTAACATGGTATCAAAGACGAACTGAATAGAGCACCTTTCATTGGGTAACCAAAAACGCCATTGTTGTCGTACAAGAAAATTAGGGATTTTTATTGAAAGGGAATTTCTGACTAAAAACCATCTAGGGAAGTGTGCCCTAGCCTAGTGCATCACTTGGTAGCTTGAGCGCACCTTTTCAGTGGTCAGAGCCTTTGAAAATTGAAACCCTAGTTTTGACTGCTACCAAAAAACCAGGAAAGTAGAACTAGTACTAGAAGTACTAGTCCAGATTTGCATAGATCAAGTTTCAAGGGGTAAAACTTGAAATATTTGAAAACAGACAGCTCCAGCATACTCGCCTTAGCCTAGCGCATCTAGTCCCTGGATCATAATTCCAAAATTTGAAGTTTGAAAAATTAGGGTTTCCTCATAAAACCCTAAGTTGCAATTGAAGTACCAGTTGCACTTGCAATATCAGTATCAGTTGCAGCACCTTTGAAGTTTTAAAGGTTTGTTATTTTCACTGTTCTCGGATGGTGCCACTACTTGCCGATACTATTAGAGGTATGTACTTACATATGTTCAAACTGTATCATTATTCTAAAGGGTATTAGCAGGAGAAAGGATCTTTTGTCTAAACAACAATCATAGATCCAGAGGGATCTTAGATCCAATACATTTAGAGGAATAATGCACCCAAGTTTGATTATATTGATATGCATCTATTTGTTATGACATCATTATGAACATCTAGGTTGTATGTTGAAGTTATGACCATCATACTAACCCTTGGTCAAAATTAAAGTCAAGGTATTAGAATGAGATTAGAGTTTATTCTCTAACTTAAATTTCTGTCAAGATAGCATATTATCTTAGTACAAAGGACAGGATGAACAAAGCACTTGTCATCTTGAGTGAAGGAGAATTGGAAAAAAAAAGTAACACTCATTCTTGAGGACAAGACTCTAGGTTCCAGGTTTGATTGATTAAGTTGATAAGATTCAAAGTTGCACATGACAAGTTTGATAACTACCTCATTACAAGTAAACACTATAGTTGAGATAGCAGTCTTTGAAAAGTATTATACTTTGTAGCATGTGAGCATATTGAGATAAATTCTTATTGTAATCATTTACCAGATACAACTAATATCTCCTCTAGAAGAAACTTCTTGTTTTGGTTCTAGGTTACCATGGAGGAATGTTTGATCACAACACTAGAAGAGTGTTCCTCTCATTTCATATTGTATTTCTTACTTTTGACCTTTGTTTCAGGTAGGTCACAAGTGATAGCTCTAAAGGAGCTACTATGACGATTGTTCTCGCTATTTCTTTATTATTATTATAAAGAGCATTATTCATGTCTATTGTTGTTCTTGTTCCAGGCAGGTCAAGGTGCCCTAAGGAAGCTATAGTGACGGTTGCAGGAGGCAACATATTAGATGAGACATGAAGCAGATTATGTACATCACTGTATACATTCATGTACCAAAGAAGAAGAAGTTATTCTTGAGATACAGAGTATCTCATATGGATATTGATTGTAATGAGCAGAAAGCTCCAAAGATGATCAGACAATAAGTAGACTTGATCAATGGATAATGAAGCCACCTTGACAGGAAGTAGAATTTGTTTGAAGTCTAACTCAAGTTTTCATATTAAGACTTGGTATTCTACACCAAGTATATCTTGTAGAGACTATGAAGTCTTTGTAGACTTAGAATAAATCAATAATAGAGTGAGCCTGATCTCAGAGAGGATCAGATGGGAAAAGGAGACACCTTCCAAGACTCACAGATAGATGCCAAGAGTTGAGAAGACTAGCTCGTAGTTTTACAAACCTCTAGGAGACATGAAATCTCCTGGGAAGATTTCTTTGTTTCAGTGAAAGAGAAGGAAGCCAGTCAGAAGCACTGGGATATGAATTTTTCTGTAAGACTAGAAGGGAAGTTAGTGTTGACTTCCAAGATTGATCTAACAGATCAAGCATGTTGCATATAATAGTATAAAGATGTACAAAGACTAAATTGTGTCCAGTGGATTCTCCCAGCAAGAGGGAGAAGACTATGATGAGACACTTACTCCAGTAATCGAAGAAATAGTTCCAGTGTTCGTAAAGACAACCAGAACAACCATGATTTTGATATAGTATGAGATTCAGGGGGAGAAATCCCTATATTTGAGATTGAGTTACCTCCATGAAAGAAGATAAGCTACCCTCTGTGTCAGTTATTGAGCCACTCCCAGTTTCAGATGAAGTTGTTATCGTGATAGACTAGAGGAGCTACTCTCAGAATGCAGCAGTTGCAATGGGAATGAAGCAGTCATGCTCAACTTCAGAAATAGCAGCAGCAAGTGAAAAGTCCCAGTTCTAGAAAAACCAGTTGCAGAGAAAGTAAAGAACATACCCTCATATAGATAGTGCTTTGCAGAAAGCACATAGAGCTAGCACATGATTGTGCAGATTGAGTTACAGTTTAGCAAGTGTACCAATTTGGTACAAT
This sequence comes from Picea sitchensis, assembly GCA_010110895.2. Classification (NCBI taxonomy): domain Eukaryota; kingdom Viridiplantae; phylum Streptophyta; class Pinopsida; order Pinales; family Pinaceae; genus Picea; species Picea sitchensis. Next base: position 48,236 of record SNQJ01S0029012.1, on the reverse strand, counting down.
GTGATGTGAAAATTTGGTTTCAAAATACAAGATAGAAAGACTCATGTCTGCAGGTTGAAGAAATCCCTGTATGCATTAAAGCAAGATCCTAGAGCTTGGTATGGCATAATTGATAGTTTCCTGATGAGCTTGGGCTTTACCAAGAGTAAAGTTGATTCTAGCCTTTAATTCAAGGTTATGAATGATGATATAGTTATATTGCTATTGTATGTGGATGACTTATTCGTAACAGGAGAAGAAAAACTCATCACAAATTGTAAGAAGAATCTTGCTGCAGAATTTGAGATGAAATACCTAGGCCTGATGAATTATTTCTTAGGTCTTGAATTTTGGCAGATCCCAGAGAAGATCTTCCTTAACCAAGGAAAGTATGCAGTTGAAATATTGAAGAGGTTTGATATGTTGGAATGTAAAGCCATGAACAGACCCATGGAAGCAAAGTTGAAGCTCCTGGTTGATACTTCGTCAGAATTGGTTGATGCTACTCTATATAGACAGATCATTGGATCATTGATGTATCTGACGAATACTAGGCCAGATATATGTTTTGTTGTGAACACCTTAAGTCAGTATCTGGTAGAGCCTAGACGTGTTCACCTTGTTGTTGCAAAACATGTGATGAGATACCTTAAGGATACATTGGACTTTGGTCTCTGTTATACTGGAGATCATGACTTCATACTAGTTGGTTATATTGATTCAGATTGGGTTGGAAGTGTTTATGATAGAAAGAGCACTTCAGGATGTTCTTTCATTCTGGGGTCAGCCATCACTTCATAACACAGCAGAAAGCAATCCAGTATTTCTCTCAGCACGGCATAAGTGGAATACATTGCAGCATGTTCCGCCAGTTGTGAAGCCATATGGCTTCAGAAGTTGTTGACAGGTCTATTCGATCTAGAGATGGAAGCCACCATGATTCTATGTGATAACCAGAGTTGCATAAAGATGACAGAGAACCCTGTGTTCCATGATAAGTCGAAGCACATAGAAATCTGGTATCACTACATTCGTGATATGGTGCAGAGAGGAGCTGTAAAGCTCCAATATGTTGTCAGATATGAGTAGGTTCCAGATGTGTTGACCAAGCCTCTGTCTCATGTAAAGTTTGAATACTTTCGAGAAAAGATTGGTATAGTCTGAAAGGACCTCCCTCAAAAGAGGGAGTGATGCTGATGATATTATGGTATCCTGACCAACAACGGGTAGCTCAGTTAAGATTTTATATCCTAGGGGATTGATCATCCCTGGATAGATACCGAAGGTCTGGTAAGGACGATCTGTCAGAGTACTTGTGCATGTATATGCCAGTTGTGGTCAGTAGTGGTAGCTCCGTTAGGATTTTATATCCTAGAGAATATTATGATTCCTGGGCAGATCCTGAAGGTCCGGTAAGGACAGTCTATCAGAGTACCACATGGTAGCTCCATTAGAATTTTATATCCTAGGGAATCATTTGATTGTTGGGCAGATCTCAAAGGTCCGGTAAGGATGATCTGTCAGAGTACCAAAAAATGTTGTTGTTTCACCTGCCTCATTCTGTTGCTATATGATGATGATGTTGTTATCTTAGCCTCGTGCTGATGATGTTGTTGTTTCAGCCTCATGCTATTGTTGATGATGAGTATCAGCCTTGTTTTGTTGTTGATGATGATGTATCGGCCTCACATTGTTGTTGATGATGTTGTACTACCCTTATGTTTTTAATGATGGTATTGATGATGTTGTTGCCTTAGCGTTATGCTAATTGATGTTGATGCAGAGGATGACGATGTTATTCCAGCTCCATGCTGTGAACGATGATGTTATTGATGATGAGAAAAACTTTCGATGATTTGTAAATATGCCAGTTAGTGTTCCAGATGTTGATGATGTTGTTTCCCTCTCTCTCTCCTGATGATGTTGTATTGGGATATGCCAGTAGAATACCCTTCTTGTTAAGGGGGAGTGTTGAAATATTGTAATTGCGAAGAATATTCTAATTATAATTGAGTTATTATCTTATATATCAAATCCCCTTTTGTGGATTGATCATGTTGGGACTTATGTATGACCAAATCCCCTTTTGTGGATTGGTCAAACCATATTCATATGGTGGTATTTGAGAATTCATCCCCTAGGGTTTATTAAAGTGGTTTTAGCCACTATTGGAAGAAGTTGGTCCTGCTTGATGAAAAGACATAACCCTAGCACCCTTCGGCTAGTATAAATAAGTGGGGATGGTGCTTCATTCATTCACTCACTCAGTCACTCATATAGTGCGCAAGTTTTGAAGGAAGTTGCAGTTAGACGAAGGAGAGAGAGGCACATGCTCAGTCTTGGGTTATTCTTAATGGTTTGGTCTTTAGTCTTGGCATTGTATTGGCAATCTATTATTGAGGAAGTTTTTGTTGGGTTTTCTCCCCCATGAGGGTTTCCCAGGATAAAATGTTGTGTACCTTGTGATTGTGTTTCTTTCAATGATCCTGCTTATGCTATTATTGTCTAGTAAATTGAAAAGAACTTAATAGCAGCTCTAAATTTAACAAACTCCTAGATAAACAAGTCTTGTAGCAATTCAGATTGGTGTTCACATATGCTTGAAGATATCATTGTAGTAAAAGTACATGGGTTCATCTTCATGTCAACAGTGATATGGGCCACATCTTGAGAACACTTGAATTTTAACATTTTGTTGTTTTATTCAGTGATCAAGCACAGAGGAAGAAGTTGGTGGGTTGATAGATTGCGGAGGTGGCTACACCGGATTTTGAATTTCACCTAGCAGTACCATTTCCATCATGAGTAGGGTAGGAGATGAATAAGTCCACTTGGAAAGTAGTAGCAACATTTTGTTTGTTTTGGGTTGTTGTTGATGCACACTGATAAGATTCTGGGGTTCTCACATCCTCCCGGGTGGACCATGTGTCCCACAATTGGAGGCACTTGTTACCACTCATTTTAGCATGGGTACCTATAACAAAAAATTTCACCTTCATGGGCATTTTGATGAGAAGGATAGTCTGGTTGCTTTTTTATTTTTGGGTCATCTTCACATTTCCCAAGGCAGTGCATGTATCCTAAGGCATTGGCCACACTTCTCGAGGCACTATTAGAGCTATTTTGCATACATCCTTTGTTGAAATTATTCTTGAGCGGATTCAACCTTTGGCATGCACTAATACCATGTTGATATTTTACCACTCTACTCAACACCCGAAAGTTAGCTCAAAATAAAATCACTTTATCTACTAAAAGCACAGTTGAGTAATCAACTAAACATGCAGTGGAAGCATAAATAAGGAAACCAAATCAAGCACATAAAAACACCAATATTTTTGGGTATAAACCCCTGGAAAACCCCCGAAGGGAAAGCCAATCAATGATTCTTTCATTAAGGTCAAATTAGGGCTCCCGTAACAGGGAAAATGTGTAGATTTTTAATGACAAAAATCAGCAAATAAAATTTCTATCAACACTTAGCAACCTAGAGACAAGTGTATTCATAAATTTCATAAATGACTTAAACCCACATTCAGAAATTACCATAAGAAGAAATACACATTGCTAAGAAAAATATGTAGCGGAAATAACACAGTGGACAGCAACCCATAACACTCAGAAATTTAGGCAAAAGCCAGGGAAAACCCCAATGTGGGGAAACCCAACAAGAGAGAGATATATTATTATTTAGCTTCAGGAAAGTACAAAACAACAACAAATACACATTTCCAACAAAGGAAAATACCTCACAGCACCAAAGCTATCCCACCAAATTCTGCCTTGTTTTTCGTGCCAAATCCATACTCTTGTACGACCTCCTCCATACCTTGTTTTCCATGCCAACAGTTAGTTGTACAGACTATTTCGTATCATCGAGAAACAACGAACGAAATTATGAAATCTGCCTTGAAAATTGTACCCAAATCTACCTCGATTTTTGTGCCAAATCCATACGAACTGTACAGACTGTACAGATCCGTACAGTATGACCTCCCACAACAGAAAAATAACTCGACCCAAAAATCACAAAAAAAAAATCTTGGGATTTGTGCCCGCCTTCCTTGGAAAACGTGCCCTCTTTGTTGCTCACTTTCCTCTCTCAAGCATATTCATAAAATCTCTCTCAATATCCTCCCGATGTCTTCTCAACATGTCTTGCACACTACCCAATGCATTCTTTATAATCTGGAAATGACATTTTCCCTCCAAAGTGTCCTCCCCAACCCTAAATCCAAAGGCCAAGATTAGATCTTGCCTTTTTCAAGATCAAGGGTCATGATCCATTCCCTCCAAAATGTCTCACTTAAATTATTAAAGTGATTTTCACTTTATTACATAAATGATTTATGAAAATAAAGTCACTTTAAAATTAGAAAGCACACTTTATTAAAAACTCACTTTAATAAAAGAACCACTTAAAACAACTTTACAAAACTCATTACAAAGTTAAGTGCATGGTAGTGTAAATATTAAGGTAACATCCGCATTCAAGACAAAACATGCGGAGTAACTCCCGAGCTAAAAAGATAACACTCCCTCTTAGCGAGGGATGTACTCACTGCCATCTCCATCATCTGATCCCATCACAATGTGCTCTGTAGGAGCTCCCTCTGAACCTAGAGCCATCCTCAACACCTGCACATAACTCGAACTAGAAGATCTTCTCCTGGCAACATCCTGGAACCTTGAGCTCACTTCATCTTGAGCATTGGTTCGATCAACCTGGCTGAGCCTTCTACCAGTTCTTAGAGGAGACTCACTCTCTTCTCTCGAAATGCAATACTGAATCCTTGGTGCCACCGCAGTCTTAGAAGCCTCCTCACTCTCCTCATTCGATGTTGAATCATACATCGAAAGTTGTCCTCTCAACATATGCAACCTGTCCACCCGGTTACCGATCAGCTGTAGCTCTACCGGGTCCACTACATGCCTGTAGATAAATACATGTTCCCTCTTGAACAATATGCAATATCCTACATCCTCCAAGGCTGAGACTGAGAGAAAGATAACCCTCAAACCTAGAACAAAGAGAACTCCATCAAGCTCCAAGAGTCCCCCAAACTCGAGTTGGAATCTAGCATTCCCAACTCCACATAAAGCTCTCGCCATACCACCTTCATTTACCACCTGTCGACCAGGACCAATCTCTGTGAAATCTATGAATACTCACCATATTCCCGTCATGTGGCTAGAGGCTCTACTGTCCACAATCCATTTGACATCACCTCCAAATCCTCCGCTGCCAACACTGGAAACAAGGGTCACCAAAGAAAATTCATTTTTGTACTTTGAAGCAAAGTCCTCCATGTTTGTTGTAGCAGTTGTCTCAGGCCCCTCTGACTTCATCTTCTTCTTCCTCTCATGACAATGAGAGGCAAGGTGCCCCAACTGGTTACAAAAATAACATCTGACTTTACTGA
>SNQJ01S0029012.1:15696-42731 GCA_010110895.2 Picea sitchensis | reverse complement strand
CCATCTATCTTTTTTTCACTGCTCCGAGATCTTTCTTGGATCTCCTCCTGAGTGAAATCATCCCACAGTCTGCTCCAATCTGGTAGATGCTCACATTCCACCACACACTTCACGAAGACTTCTCATTCTTTGGTGAAGCCATTTAAGGCTATCCTCACCAACTCAGAATCCATAATGACTTCTCCAACAGCTGCCAGCTCATCTTTTACTTGAGCCACCCGGGTAAGATAAGAAGAGACACTCTCATCCTTACCCATATTGGTATCATGCAACTTAGCCTTCAAGGCCATCTTCCGATTCTTGTTCTTCGCCTCAAAAAAAAATTTAAGCGCATCCCACATCTCCTTGGCAATCTTTTTCTTAGCCAAGTGTGGGATAAGGTGATCCTTCACCCCATCCAGAATAATCCTCTGAGCCTTGGCTTCTTTGATCTCATGCAAGTCCAAAGAAACAAGATCTATTGCAGGAGATATCACAACAAAGTTGACATAGTTATAAATTTTGTTCTCCTTGAGAATGGTTGACAATCGGACCTTCCACTGCAAGTAGTTGGAAATGCCATCCAACTGATCCTCGTATCTAATGCTTGCAGCCATATTCCCTGTCACAACTCAAGGAAAACAATCAGACCCTTTTACCCAAAAATCACACTGCAGGCTGTCAGAGACAAACCTCTGATACCATGTAGATTTTTAATGACAAAAATCAACAAATGAAATTTCTGTCAAACACTTAGCAACCTAGAAATAACTGTCTCCATAAATGCCTTAAAATCTCATTTAGAAATTACCATAAGCAGAAATACGCATTGCTAAGAAAAATATGTAGCAGAAATAACACAGTGGACAACAACCCATAACACTCATAAATTTAGGCAAAAGACAGGAAAACCCCAATGTGGGGAAACCCAATGAGAGAGAGAGAGAGATATTATTATTCATCTTTAGGACAGTACAAAACAACAACAAATACACATTTCCAGCCAAGGAAAATACCTCACAGCACCAAAACTGTCCCACCAAATTCTGCCTCGTGTTCTGTGCCAAATCCGTACTATTGTATGACCTCCTCCATACCTCATTTTCTGTGCCAACAATCAATTGTATAGACTGTAACGTATGGCCCAGAAACAACGAACAGAAGACTGAAATCTACCTCAAAAATTGTACCCAAATCTGCCTCGATTTCCATGCCAAATCTGTACTGTTGTATGGACTGTACGAAATTGTACGGATCTGTATAGTCTGGCCTCCCACAACAGAAAAAATAACTCGACCCAAAAATCACAAAAAAAAATTCTTTGGATTTGTTCCCTACTTCCTTGGAAAATGTGCTCTCTTTGCTTCTCACTTTCCTCTCTCAAGCATACTCAGAAAATCTCTCTCAATCTCCTCCCGATGTCTTCTCAACATGTCTTGCACACTACCCAATGCATTCTTTTATAATCTAAAAATGACATTTTCCCTCCAAAGTGTCTTCCCCAACCCTAAATCCAAAGGCCAAGATTAGATCTTGCCTTTTTCAAGATTAAGGGTCATGATCCATTCCCTCCAAATTGTCTCACTTAAATTATTAAAGTGATTTTCACTTTATTACATAAGTGTTTAATGAAAATAAATTCACTTTAAAATTAGAAGGTACACTTTATTAAAAACTCACTTTAATAAAAGAACCACTTAACACAACTTTATAAAACTCATTTCAAAGTTAAGTGCCTGGTAATGTAAATATTAAGGTAACATTTGCATTCAAGACAAAACATGCGGAGTACCTCCCGAGCTAAAAAGCTAACAAAATGGCCCACTAAGAGAATTATACACTACAGACAAACCTAGAAACACCTATGCTACTGTACGACATGTTTCCTGAGAAATCCATGACTTTCCCTTTTGTGACCAGCGGACATACGTGACTTTCCCTTCTGTGACCCACAGATATCCACAACTATCTAAATTGTGACCCGCGGATATGTACAGAAAGCCCGTACAGCAAGCTCTGTATGACTCTGCTCTTCCTTGTGGCTTTTGTCCTCTGAAAACCACATGTGGTTGCTTCTGCTCTCTCTCCTTCTTTGACCTGTATGACCTTTAGATGAAAGTCCTTCTCCACCTATCAAGATCTTGAATCACGATCCTTTGTGATCCAACCCTCTCATCAATACTTGGATGAACTCTCTTCACCCAACCAATGAGATCTCCTCACTCTAGTGTAAGCAAAAGTCCTTCTTTGCTCCTACACTCCTCACACTAGCAAAAGTCCTTCTTTGTTATCTCTGATCTTGGCATCTCACCAAATATCCTCAACCTTGGTCTCTCACCAAGGTCCCTTGCTCTTGGCATCTCACCAAGGAGTCTCTCTACCTCGACCTCTCATCAAAAGTCTCAACCGCGTCGACTCCCTCAACACTAGTGTCTTCCTCCTTCTCCTAGCCTTTCTTTTATAATTATGAGTTACAATCTATTTCTAATATTCAAAGTGATCTACGGTTGAGATTACTTCTCACACTCAATTAAGATTTAGATTACATGTTGCATGCTAAGCATGTCCTTTAAATAACTCAATTCACTAATAACTACAATTTTACTTTAATTAATTCCTTTTAACTAAATTAAACTCAAGACTAGAAGATTCTTGATGATTTCCACATGCAAAACACATGCCAATGTGGAAGTACCTGTCTAATGCTACCAAAAAAATCAACATCTTTGTCATGCCACGTGGAGGAATCTTGAACGTTGTCTTATTTTTCAACTTGTGAGCTCGTTTTTGTTGAGTTTGAGGGCCAATTTGTACACATGGCATGTTTGAATTAGGGCAGTAAAGCATAACAGTGGTATCTTTTCAATTTCAGTGAGTATAACAACTAGATCTAATGTTCAGAAATACAAAACTCCACTACTTAAACCGTGTACAGATCTAGGAGATCTGATAATATAGATAAAGAGTAAGACAGTGGTTCAAATCTATAATGATGTACTCAAACTTTACATAGATATACAGATATAAAAAAATCTGATTATAAACAGTAAATCAAACTATAGAGACAGAGGGTAAACTCAATATATAGTTCAGATCTAATAGATTTCAATGCTAATACATGAATCTAGATAGATCAAATGGTACAGAAGTCAAAACAAAATCCAGATCTGAAGATGATGAGTAGATAGCTTACCTTGTCCTGAAGCCTTACCTCTAAAGAAGTCACAGCCAACACTTGAGATGCAGAACCATTTGTAATTATCCTCAGACAAAGTCTAGGTCATAGATCCACCATATAGGTTGGATCTCTTTCCAAGAGGTAAATGAACTTTCTTGCCAGCAAAGGGATAGAGCCACAAAGACTTCCCACTATCAAACCCTCACACAAAAAGTAGGTAAAGAACACAAACCCTCACACGGAACTTCAATAGACAAAACCCCCACTAAGGAAGGCTAAAGGTCAAAGAAGGAGGTCACAATATGAACATAACAACAAAACCCCCATAGCAGAAGATATGGTGGCACCCACAGACAAACCACAACAACAATTAAAAGGGGTTGTATCACAGTTATTCCACACAGCAGCAAGTAGGAGGGGCCACACCCCACACAGCAACAAAATAGGAGGTGTCGCACCCCACACAACAGTCAATAGGAGGGTTTCTCCTACAGTTACCTCACTCAGCAACAAGAGGGCCTCACCACACAACAAAAGGAAAGGAGCCGCTACAGTCCTCAAAAGAAGCCGCACCAACACCAGCAATCTTTTCAACAATGAATGTATAGAGGGTCGTAGCAAGAAGACACTCCAATAGTAGATAGCAAGAGGGCCACAGCAACCTCAGACAAAACCAACAACAATAGACAAGGGTCGCAACAACCTCAGACAAAACCAATAGCAATAGACAAGGGCCGCAGCAAGGGAGAGAAGATCTGCTCACACTAGAGACAAATGATACAAGTGCATAAGATAATAGTGTAGGTTGAGAGGGGTAGGGGGGTCTAATTTATAGTTTATGCTAGGGTATAAAATAAATTAAATTAAAATAATTTTTATTAAAAATATCATGTTAGGAGAGGGTTTACAAAACAACATAAAACCCCAAATCACACAAGCAAGGTTAGGAGAGGGTTAAGGAGGGTTTACAAGGTGGCAATACTCATTCATTTATTTTCATGGTGATCTTATTACTTTATCATCATTGCATATGGGATAAATCCCTCATGTGGTCATGTCCTTCTTCAGAGAAGGTCATACACCAAAAAAATACTTGATCGAGGATCAAGTTGCCCCAAAAAAATTTCTGGGGTCTTATCCACCAAGGTCTAAGACCAAGGATCAACCCATGCTTTAGGCATGGGTACCCTGGACTATGTCCAGGGGCCCTAGGCTTATCTAGGGGCTTTAACTGCTTGGTCCTAGACCAAGAACCCCAGTCGTATACTGGGGGCCCTCTCAAGGGTCTTTACTGCTTGGTTCTAGACTAAGAACCCTGGTCGTATACTAGGGGCCCTAACAAGGGTCTTTTGCCATGGCACTGAATGTTTGGTCCCAGACCAAGTACCCTAGGAGTGCACTGGGGGCCCTAGATCTCATCTAGGGTCTTAGCCATCCTCCAGGAGAATGGCTCTTGCAGTTGCTTATAAATTTAACATGGTAGCCATGGGGTTAGCTTGTAATATTTGATGACATGGAGTGACGATATGGCATGCACTTGGAACTACCTTGATGATGTGGACTCTTTGGATGATGTGAGTATGGCTTGAATGAAATATCTTGAAGGATGATGAGTTGGAAATGAGGATTAATTTCTTCTATGTTTTCCGTCACTTTATATATTTGGGGTTTAATGACCCAAAGTTTGACTTAAAAGGACACTTGCATGATTCATGCAAGTCCCTTGATCCAAGGTATGACCATGGGCCTTCATTTGGAACATTGTTTGGAGGTATTGGACAATTATATCACTGGATTTATGAAGTTGTCTTGAAAGTGACGACCATGCTAAGAAAATTAAATGAGGATGTTTCACAAGTCAAAGATTCAAATTAGTCATTTCTAAAATTAAGGAGGTTGACTTGTTCAAAGGGACCATTGGGAAATTACTCTTCCACTAATCAAGGATATTAACCATTTCTTGGGATGTGGACACATCCTTCAAAGTCTAACAACTATTTCAAACATGAATCGGTGGAATGTTGAGCATTATCTCCAAGGAATAAAATATTTGTTGACCATTTCTCTCTTGGTTGGGTGGATCAAAACCCTCTTCTAGGGGATTTATTCATTGTACATGTGGCATTGATCATCTTTATTTTATTAATTTTAGTCCTAGAAGTAGATTAGATCTAGAATTCCTTGCTAGATCTAAGGAAATTTCACAAATAATATTATTTTATTGTAATGGAAATTCCTTACCTCCTCCATATAAAGGATGGATTTCCTCATTTGTAATCATGGTTGGATTGTGAGAGTATTATTTTCCTTGGAGTTTAATAGATATATCTTTTGAGGGATATTTTGTTGTTAAGGGCTTATTTGTGTGATGAATGTTGTTGACAAAGAAGCTTGTTCTTTCTTAGTTATCGTTGCAATACTTCAAAGGATAGAATTGTGATTACATAGGTATACCACAAGGTGATTAAGATCAATCGATCAAGGGGCTACATAGTCACGTGGAAGGAGATATCAAGGCGCTACACTTCATCTGCCCTTTGTTGGTGTTAGGTAAGTTTATTGAACCCAGTTACTGAATAGGTCCTTATCGGGAATCCCTTCAGTAAGGGTTTGATCTTACTTAGCATCATAGTTGGTCTTGTGGTTGAAAGTTTTTCCCCTTGGAGGGTTTCTTTCTAGTGGAGTTCTAATTTCATGATTTTCCTTGATTAGGCAAGGGATTAATTTATCTTCAGGGTTATAGTCTCTTGCTCTAATCCATTCTACCATATAATCGACAAAAGGAGGGTGCTCTTCCTAACATCACCTCATCATCTGATTCCTCTTGACTCCATCGCCCCATTTGACATTGGCATTGATCTTCATGTCCTTCCATCAACATTCTTTTTCTCTCCCAAACTAAACTCAATTACTGGGGTTACTTGTCATATCATTATGTTCCTTATTGCTTAGCCCTAGTGATTCTTAGGGAATCCCCCCTTGAGTCAGGGGAGAGTCGGCCTAAATTGTAGAGGTAGGTCATTGAGGTGATAGTGGGTGACCTTCCTAGGTTCCACTTGGTTTGTACGGTGTGGGTTAGAGATTTTATCATTCTAACATACAATTTGAGTGGTAATAGGCCCTACACCTCATAGCATTTCACCTTTGTTTGGCCTAGAACTTGCTCCCCTTTTTTTCTTTCCAACATTACATGTTCTTATTATTTCCATGTATGTTGTTAGGATAACTCATTTTATGCTTTCAAGGTACCCTTGTGCACTCCCTCAATTTATCACACCTAATTGAGTCTTGTTATCGCACAATCTATACTTGCCCAAATCCCAAGGCAAGTGGATGAAAGATTAGCGTAACAGGGGGTGACTTATCACTATCACCTTAATAGGAAACCTCTTTATGTTTAGGAGTATATTGAAGTTACCCCAGGGGAGATGTACCCAGTGACCTAAAGGGCTGATAAGACTAAGGCAAGGATGCAAGAAATTCCCCCTCTCACTAGTCACTCAAGTCAAAAAGTTCTCTAGGTTTTTAAGAGATGAAGCAAAGTGAATATATAGTGTACCTGCCCAGAACAAGACAACAAAGGAAAAATATAGCAGCTTTCAAGTACCAAATGATGTTAGTGCTTCATAAGACCATAAACCTTTGAAAAATAAGCTCGCTGATATAAATTTGTAGCAATGTAATAGTTTACAACAGCAATGAGTATTTTGTAACAGCTGCAATAAATATGCCTTGGAATTGCTTGAAAAGACAATGAAAAAGTAGTTTTAACTAGGAAAAATGATAATCAATTGTCACAAGCAAATTTAGCAATGTTTGGCTAGCATTAAATGTCGATTTTGCAGAGAATTTTCCACAGTTAGATGGTTGTAGCAATCTTTTGTAACGGCAGCAAGTCCTAGTGCTCAAAATTGCAAGAAAACACTGTGTAAACTTATAGGATAAATCTAGTAGATTGTTTGGCAATTATTACAAGTAATTTATGAATGAGTTAGGTGCAAGTTATGTAGATGTATGCAGAAAATTAATGTATATTAGTATGGCTGTAGCAAAGATTTGCAACAACAAGAAGTTAACTAGTGAATCAGTTTAGCTTAGGGTTAGTAAAAGTTAGCAAAATCTTTAAGGAAGAAGGTTTGAGTGTTTGTTTGATCAATCATTCACTAATTCAAGTAGACTAGTGCCTTTAAGGGATAATGGAGTCTATGTTGATGAATGCAGCATCGTGTGACATTCTCCAAGTCGTTCTCCTCTGGACTAAGTTGAGTCGATCTGTGAGAGGGCCCATGTGATGGGTGTGTCATTCTCCTTTGGACTGAGTTGAGACNGTTAGGTGTGCCCATGTGATGGGTGTGCGTCAGACTCTAGACTGAGTTGTTATGATGTGTGGTCTCTTGTCTACTCCTCTAGACTGAGTTGAGATGACTTGAGATGGTCTCCTGCCTTGTACTTCTCTAGACTGAGTTGAGTCGGCTTGAGATGGTCTCCTACCTTGTACTCCTATGGACTTATTTGAGTCAGCTTGAGATGGTGCTCCAGATGGTACTCCTATGGACTCAATTGAGTGATCTATTGAGTTTGACATCCCTATGGTTGAGCACAGGTGGACGCGTCCCTAGTGGCTGAGCACTAGAGGATGAGAGAGATCCTTGATATATTGTATGAGAGTAATATTTACTTGTAACCCTAATTATGTTGTGAAGGGTACACTTTGGCCCCACCATGTGAAAGATAATTAATATTGTGTAATGATTAATTATATTATTGAGTTAATGAGGTTGTCCCTATTGTGCCAATAGACACACTTTTTGTTGTGTCAGTTCTTGTATAAATAAAGGTGAATCCCCATTGCAGATTAGACACTCTCACTTGTCATCTCAGAATTTCAGCAAGTGTTTGTATAGCTAAAGTGCACACCTCTCTTGGGCGCTAGTTTCTAGGTTTTGGTAAGCACCCTCTTGTGTGCTAAGGTCTATGGTGTGGGGGATCTTCTGTTGAGAATATAGCAAAGGATTGTTGGGTTTTTCCCTTGATTGAGAAGGGTTTTCCAAGGATACTTCTTGTGTTCTTGTGCTCTTGTGCGTGGTGATTCTTCTTATGATCTTGGTTATTGTAGCACTTGTGTATGGTGTTGTTGCATTGTTTATGTTTCAAGTACATGCTAAATGAAATAAAATACATGTGCATGAGCTAAGAATCAAAACTTAACAGTCTATAGGTGACGGTTTTCTCTTGGAAGCAATAACAAAATGATTATACGTGTCTAAGGTGAAGAGATGGATGGAGGAGGTGTTGGCATTTCAAGGCCTCAAACATCCAAACCCTAAATACAAGTTCACTAGAGAGTAAGCAATTTTAGGCCCTAGCAAATGTTCCTTCCTTACACTTAATGAAAAGTATTGAGGGCAACAATAACTAGACAATCGCTTCTAAAAAGATAGCATTTAGGGCTTTAGAAGTTTATCTAATTTAAATCACCTTATCAAAGTCTAGCAAATGAAGAGCAAAGAAGTAGTAACTTAAAACCTTAGATTGCCAAGTAACTTCACCAAGAAATGATCCAAGTTGCAAATTTTAGCCTCCAAGACAAGTGTGCCTCCCTATTTGAGCCAATAACTCCCAAAAAGGGCGCAATATTCAGACCACACTTAGTGTGTGATGAGTGATGATGGAAAATAAGAGTACTTTCTCTCTATTTATACAATATCAATGAACTTTAATTAATTTTAGGTCATAAAAAGGTCGACATCAAAAATCCAGTTTTTACATAAATAAAAGTAATTAACCCATAAAATCATCTTCAAGGGTGATGTCATGCCCTTGTAGGGTGACGTTGAGCCCCTAAGGTGAAATTTTGGGCTCCGGAAGTAGGACGTTTGGCCTTCAAAGGCCCTGGATGATGCCTACACGTGCCAATTTGGCCCTCAGCACTCCATGTCTAGGAACTGTGGGCCTCGAGACATGATCTCCTTAGTTATCCCTAGGGTAGGGGATAACAAGTCCCATTAACCTTCTTGATTATGTTAGAGCACATTTAAATCATGTTAAGAAAGTTGCAACTAAAAGAGATATACGGGTACACAAAGTACAAAATTACACCAATAACTCCATGGCCCTCAAACTCATCACGATCTGAAATGGTGGCTAATACCAACACAAAGACTACCACTCGCACTAAATAGATCGACCTTCTCAAATATATCATCAAAGATGCTTCGGAAAAAGTGGCAAGAAAATAGGTATGGCCAATGCACACAAATATTGAAGAGATCCATGCCCCATACTACACCCATAATGTTTGGCTTCCTAAAAATGAGTTTTCCAAAGGATGTATCCCATTGAAAGTCTAAGTGAACATAGATATATCGTATTTCAAAGGGAATATCAATGTTGAAGCTCTAGAAGGATGGTTGCAAAAAGGGGGGCCTATTTTGTTGTGGACTGCTTCACTAATGAAAAGGAGAGTTTTCTTTCATGACACTCAATTTCACACCAAGCATACTATATTAGTGAGTCTCATAGCCTATAGTACAAAGACAAAGGAGAGCCTATTAATGGATGGAACAAATTTGTTGAGGCAATGCACAAGTTCTACCTTCTTAAGAAAAATGAAGATCAGTATAATAAGTGGCAACAATTGTGCCAATGTCGAGACCAATCAGTGCAAGATTATGCCAATAAGTTTCATAACTTGATGGCATGTCTCAAAATATAGGATCCTGAGTGCAACATGATCATTAAGTATCATAGTGGATTTTAACCCCATATATTCAAACCAAGATGGAGTTATTAACAATCAATAGCCTTCTCCTACCACTTTTTTGCAAGCATCACACCAAGGACAATCATAAAACTTCACGTAAGAAATATTATGATACAAAGCCTTTAACAAATCAAGCATCCCACACTTCCCGATGAAACACTAACAAACCTACACAAGATCAATAGCAAAATGCCCAGCCCAAAGGTTTGTACAAAGACTAGACAACAACAACAGAAAAAGAAAATTGGGAAGTAGCGTAACTTCCACAAGTCAATAATGCATTCCGATGATGAATGGCATGCACATAGGACTCCTTTAGCAAAAATTTAAACAACCCCCACAGCACAAGGCAAGGGGAAACAACCTAAAGTGTCCAATGTTTCAATCCCAACTGCACAAGTTGATCTAGATTTTATGAGAAGAACGAAATGAATATAGATTATTAAAAGATGCTTAACACAGAATAATAGAGATACAGTAAAACTCATTTTCTATTCAATAAGGAAATAAGCTGAAACTGTAAAATGCAGCGGAAAACAAGCTTGTTGGAGCCTGGAATGATGGTGGCTTATCTCTGAGAAGAAATGTAACAGTTGCGCTCATTCGCAAGAATATCATTACAATAAGGCTTTGAAGGCCTTTTTACAATAAACAGGAATGTCAAAAACCCTAGATANAAGCGCCAAAAGTCATGTGGGCCTCGTTTGGGTAAGTTATTACATCAGCTTCCCTGGGTCGTAACTTTTGCATACGATCTTCATTTTAGGGGCACTATAGCCCATTAGAAAGGTCTATCCCTAAAAAGGTTGTTTAGGGCCTCAAAATGGCCCCGCAAGTTAGGGACCCAAAAACTAGGAAAAAAAACTGCCAAAATGAACCAGTTGAAATAAGTGGGAGGACACCAACATCCATCTGGATCAATCCTCCCCCCTTAGGAAGAAATGGTATCCATTGCATTGATTTCCCCCATCATCTAAGGAAATTACTACTAAATTTGGCCCCGGGTAAGCCACTTGCCTTGGTGCAGGAGTTTCCCTACTTTGACAACTTGATAAAGTTGGATACTTTGTTGTCGGGTGCCCTTGATCTGTGTGTCCACAATCTGATCACTAGATGTTTGTTGCATGCATCAGGGTTGAGCTATATTCATGTCAACTACTATGTTATCTCTGAGGTATCCAATAATGGTGGGAAATATGGTCGAAGGAGAGCCACGTTGAAGACTGGGTGTAGGAAAAGGAAAGGGGGAAGGTTGAGCGCAAAAGAATTGTCACCCACAACCTTGGTGATGGTTTATGGCCCATACCAAAGTGGGCAAAGCTTCCGATAGGGCCCTATAAGGCGTTCTCTTTGCATGTGCAACCAAACTTTGTCACCCACCTGAAACTTATGTGGCACCCAATGTTGATCATGGCATTGCTTGTACTTGGCATTGGACTTCTATAAAATATCAATGAACCGGGTGGCTTTGTCAGCATCTGGTAGAGTAGGGGATGAGTCGGCCAAGGTGGTCGCCAGGGGTAGTGAAGCATCCATGGGGCCTAATGGTTGGAATCCCAACCCCACCTGAAAGGGTTGTGGCCAGTTGAGCTATGAAGGGCTCGGTTGTAGCTATGTTAGACATAGGGAAGACTCTCATCCCATGTGCAGGGGTGCTTGTAATTGTACATGCACAATATATGTACGATCATCCAATTGACAACATCAGTTTGGACATCTGTCTAGGGGTGGAAGGCAGTGGATTTGGTGAGGTTGGTATCCAACAGTGACCAAAGGATCGACTAGAATGAGCTGAGGAACCGATTGTCCCGATCTGAGACAATGGTCTATGGGATCCCAAAGTGTACCCAGATGCGTTCAAAGAAGAGCTTGGCAGTGGCCTCTGTAGTGATGTTATTCTTGCAAATGGCCAGAATCGCCATCTTGGAAAAACGATCAACAACCACAAAAACACAGTCATTGCCTCTCTTGGTGGACAGGAGGCCCGACATGTAGTCCATTGAGATGGATTCCCATGGCTTGTCAGGAGTGGGTAGAGGAGTGTACAGGCCCTGTTTCTCAATGGTCAGTTTGGCAATAGTGGAGGTGGTGCAAGACCTGATATACTTTCCGACATCCCGTCGAAGTTTCGACCAATAGAAATGTTTCTGCAGCACTGTCACTGTCTTTTCGACGCGAAAGTGTCTTGCCACCCAACTATAATGAGATTTCCCAAATCAACTTCACGCGCTCACTTGATGGAACACAGAGATGGCCAAGATGGCACAATATCCCATCCCGAAGATGGAAATTAGCGACCACTGAGTTTGCTCCCAACATTTGGTAGGTGGTGGAGAAGTCAAGGTCTGTCTCATAAAGGTGGGGACATCCGGAGGTCTCATGGCCAAAAGAGTCTAGAACCGTGGTGAGTGTCATGACTGGAGGCCGGTTGAGTACTTGATGTTGAGGTGGAACTGTTGTAAGTATGTGAACCACTTCTTATGGCAGTCATTCTACAATTTTCCTTGGGTCTGCATGAATTGTAGTGGCTTGTGATCAGTGTGGATGACTGTCTCCTTCCCCAGAATGTAATGTCTCCACTGGCGGCAGGCTTGCACAATGGAGTACATTTCTTTGTCATAAGTAGGGTACTTATGGACAACATCTGATAGTGTCTCACTATGATACACCATGGGGTGGCCGTGTTGAGTGAGAATGGCACCCACGACATAGTCTGAAGCGTCTGTCTCGATCTCAAAGGGATGTTGTAGGTCTGGACTGCTGGTAATGAAAGTAATGGGGATGATCTCAAATGTTTCTTCAAGTCATCAAATTCTTGTTCTTGGGACAGGCCCCACACAAATTTTTCCTTACCGCCACCCCTGGTTACTTGGCTGAGGGCCCATGTGATATGAGAGAATCCCAATACGAATCTGCAATAGAAATTGGTGAGGCCCAAGAAGCTTCAAAGCTCAGTGAGTGTGGTTGGGGCTGGCCAGTCATGGATGACATGGATCCACATGCACACCATGTTGATCAACGATGTAGCCTAAGCAATAGACCCTGTCCATGCCGAAGGAGCATTTTTCCAAGTTTACATATAGTTCGTGTTGTCGCAGGGTGTGCAAAACCTGTTGAATATGCTGCAAGTGTTCCACCCAAGTCTTGTTGTAGATGAGGATGTCATCCAGATACACCACTACAAAAGTACTAGTGAAAGGTCATAGGATATCGTCTATCATCTTCATAAAATTTTCTAGATCATTTGTCAAACCAAAGGGCATGACCAACCATTCAAAAAGACCTTCTTTTGACTTGAAGGTGGTCTTCCATACATCTGTCTATTTTATTTGGACCTAGTGGTAGCCAAATTTCAAATCAATCTTACTAAAGTATTTGGCCCCCGTGAGATGATCAAGGAGGTCGTCGATTCGGGGAATTGGGTGACAGTTCCAGACTGTGATTTTATTCAAGGCACGGTAATCAATGCAAAGTCACCAAGTCCTGTCTTTCTTCTATACCAGTAAGATTGGGCTCCCACAAGACGATGAGTTGGGATGGATGTGCCCCTTATGGAGTAGTTCTTGGATCTTCCTCTTTCATCTCCTCATTTTCTAACAGAGAGCAGAAGTAGACCATCCCATTGGGTAGCGATGCGCCTGGGGTCAAATTGATGGGATGCTTGACCTGGTAGTGCAAAGGTACCCCGGTAGGAGAGGAGAAGATATCTGATTATTCTTCCATGATCTTATCCACTTGCTTTTGTTGTGTAGAGAGATCGATCGCAGAGACCTTGGATGTGGCTACAATATTTCGCTTACTCTAAGAGTGAATCATGAAGAATATAAATTTCCCAGTCTGAGAGATGACCTTCCTTCATTGCTTGGTAGAGATAAAGGAAATTACATTAGGAAGGATTGGCTCGGGTATCCTATACAATTTCCTATTCAAAGTAATAATAACACTACTAGGCCTAGACTCATATACAACATGATGTTTCCATAAATAAGGTTGGCCCAAAAGAACATTACAAACTTTGAGAGGAGCAACATCAGACAATGCCTCGTCTTTGAAGGGCTTGATGTCATATGACAATCAACACTGTTGGTTGACATGGAGATCACTTCCTTGGTGGAGCCATCCAATGGTGTAGGGTTGTGGGTGCGACGTTGTCGACAAGGCCAGCCACATGACGACCTCTGTTGAGATGAGTTTCTTCTGGCTACCACTATCAACAATGAAGTGCAGTGGGGTGCCTTTTACCCACATCTGCGAATGTAAAAGGCACTCACCTTCTTCTAGCTTATCTAGTTCACCAGGATAGAGCTTGGTGGTAGCAACGGTGGCACTAGGTTCCACGTCAATGATCCGTCTTCCCCTTTCTGGTTCTAACTCAGAGTCAGAACCCACATCTGATTCAGAGGCTTTCACTTCAGCCACCAGTGACTTCTTTGAGCAACAATTAGCAGTGTTATGCCAAGGGCTCTTATGGAAGTCACACCACTTCCCGATATCCTTCTTTGTCTTTTCGGTGTCCTTCTTTGCTTGCGGCTTGTACTGGTTGTCCTGATATTGTCCATCTTTGCTCTGTCCTTTGTTCTATAAGTTGGGGCCTCCCTTTCTTTCTTTTTACTGCGAGGGGTTCCCAGGCCCAAATTGTCGCGTCTTTTGTTTGAGATTCTGCTTGATTTTGACAACATATCGATAGGTCGTGCCCAAGGACGAGATGTCCAGAAATTCTGTTTCGGTCTAGATGTATCTATGCATAGCATCATGATACTTGAGCACCAGATGTCGCTTTGAATCTTTGATACCCATCTTGGTGCATAGGGTATGGAAGATATTTGTGAAATCTGGCATTGCTTGGTCTCTTTCTTGCCACAGTGTGGTCCTTTTGGTATACAAGTCATCATAACTTCTGACAGGGTAGTATTGTTCCTTAATAACATCCCTAAAGGATTCCCAGGTGGTCGTGACTGTAAATAATGAGGGTTCCTTTGTTTCCTTTTGCTCACAGAAAGTTTCCCACCAATATTTGACATGGGGAATGGCTTTGAGGAGCGCAAAAGTATTTTTTTCTCTGTTTGAAAAGTTATGGACAGAAAAATACCCTTCTAGTAGATTCAACCACTTGTCTACAACATCTGCATCTATCTGACCTTCAAATATAGGAATATCAAATTTGATTTGTACCTTGAAGGAGGTGGCGCCTCCGCTCGAGGAAGATGTGTCGCCTGCTGGTAGCCGTCGAACTATCCATCATCTCGTTCCTTTTTTGCGTGAGGGCTTCCTCAATCAACATTTTGAAAGGATCTCTTGTCCCATCATCTTTATTTTCTCCTTCCATGAGAGGTCGTTTGGGCGTGCGAAAGCTTTTGTCCTCAAGAGAAACAAGATCGAGACCTAATTCTTTGTACCCTGACCTCATTAATGACATGCATTAAGACAACAAGGAGCAGACCGTTGTGATACCATTGATCTGGATTTTATGAGAAGAATGAAATGAATACAGATTATTAAAAGATGCTTAACACAGAATAACATAGATACAGTAAAACTAGTTTTCTATTCAATAAGGAAATAAGATGAAACTATAAAATGCAGCGGAAAACAAGCTTGCTAGAATGGTGGGGGCTTATCTCTGAGAAGAGATGTGACGGTTGCACTCATTCACAAGAAGATCATTATAATGAGGCTCTAAAGGCCTTTTTACAATAAACAAGAATATCAAAAAATTTAGACATCCAAAAACCTAACCCTAGGAGATGAAGCGCCAAAAGTCATGTGGGCCCTGTTTGGGTAAGTTAGTAAATCAACTTCCCAGGGTCATAATTTTTGCATGCAATCTCTATTTTAGGCGCACGATAGCCCATTGGAAAGGTCTATCTAAGGACTACACATGTTGTTGTTATTATCAAAAGTCATTTTTAACTGTGGCGAGCCCTAAAATCGTTGTTTAGGGCCTCAAAACGACTATGCAAGTCAGGGACCCAAAAACTAGGAAAAAAACCTGCCAAACTGAACCAGTTGGAATAGGTGGGAGGCCACCGACATCCATCTGGATCACAATTTGAGCCTACAATGTCCAATCCTACTAGCATAGAAGAGAAAAAGGAGCAGGTGTCCCACTCACAGATGTGGAGGAATGGGCAACCCTTATGCTTCATTATGGACAACAAAAGACAATAGAAACTGAACTTGGCTAGTAAATCACAGTCGTAATCATACACCATTGGATGGTTGCATCATTGTAAGGAACTACATGAAATGTCGCAATGTAAAATTCCAATGCAACATCAAACTTTTCAGAATTTGATGTGGCATCATTGGATGTCCGTTACATACTACTTATGAATCTTTTCACAAGGGAATGAGACGAAGTCTAAGTCACAACCACAAAACGTCCTATTAGACAGAGAGACCAATAGTATCAAATCCTGGAGGTGATACCAAATACTACAATTTCGGTCATTTATACCAAACAATGTTGCAAACTTATCAACCATTCCCAAAATTTTGTGGCACGGACGCAAAATTTATCTGTCGCCCAGCTCATGCAAAAAAAGCAAGTTTATATTTTTATGGAGGAATACAAGGATGTTTTCAAGGGCCCAATTAGACCTGAAAAATTAAGCATTTACAAAATCGCATTTAAGGAAGGAAAAAGATAAGTCGATAATTTGAAATATAACCAAAAGCCAAAAAATATGTGAAATCTCCAATCAATTAATTTTACAACCATCAATGTTTTCAAACATAAGTCGCTACACAATCACACTTAAAACTATTTAATAAGCTAAGCAAAAAATTGAAAACATGATTTTTTACAAAACCATACCCAAAATCCTTTCAAAAACCAACCTCAATAACCAAACATATGTTTGCAAAGTTACATCCAAAAGTTAATGAAAACCAACCTAAAAAAATGAAAATATGATGCATTTCCATATTTTTTAAAAATAATCATTTGGAATAATCTGCAAAGTACCTATGAATTCCGCGATGTTGTTGATCATAATACCAAGGGTTGAGAGTTCATCACTTTTTGTTTCAGATACATGTCAAGGTGCACCTTTGTTGTTATCAAGATATATTATCCAACTAACTTGGCAACCTAACTCCAAGAACCATGGCAATGGCAAGAAGCACTATGAGTAGTCCTTTTCCTCTAGGAACTAATTGAACACTTTTCTTGGTGACTCCCATGCCCCTGAACATTTGGATAGCTTATTAGTAACAAAACAATCATAAACTGTCAATCTTAAACTAACATGAAAAAAAATATAACTACTTGAAGAGTTGCTAAAACAAATGGGTGTTATAGTTAGGGAAACAAAAATATTGCAAAGTTCTTTAGGTATGAATATCAATTTATAAATATCAATAATGTAACATGTTCAATGGGGGAAAGGACGCTTGTTTTCAGACATAACATGCAAACAATGATTGTTTCAATAGAAAAAGGAATTAAGGTGCTTAGCCCATCACGAGTGAATAACATGCCCAACATTAAGTTTATAAGTTAAGGTGGAAACAAAACTAGCAACCCCTCCAGTGAGAATAATGTCAAGTGAAACACCTTGTCAAGTGACAAGTCTCACTAGCCTTGTGCAAATTAACATAAAATGTTTCCAAGCATCCTCAAGTTCAGGCCATACTAGTCTATTGATTGGACCAAGTGTACCATCCACCAACCACCAAAGATTTTGCTTTGAGATTACTCATTGAAATCCCGGGAACGAACTTACACCATGACCAAGACTAAATTTCCATAGGCCGAAGACGACTAACACACATCAATGAGATCATTATCTCACTCTACCATGTTAAAGTTGCTACAATAACCCACCCTAGTTGTTGGTAAGGATAAAGACATCCAATCCCATAATTGTGTTCTACTAGTAGGATCATTAAAAGCATACACATGATCAAATCCCCACACACAATGCATGCAATATGATTATCCAACAATAACAAGCAAATGGATCCTATCCATTGTCAAGAAGAAGGCACCCAAGGGGCCAGTGCACATATTTCTCTTCATCCTTCCTCATGAAAAGTGAATCAACATTCTCAATAAGATAGTATTATGGATGCAAGCATGCCTTGCATTCCCCAAGGTGCCTCACACATAGACATAAGGTTCAACCTCATAGACATTCTTCATGAAGGACTGCAAGCATGTATTTTTACCGCCAATGGGTGTGACATTGTCCATCTTGCTACTAAGCAATCTGTCAAACGTGTTATTCATATTATAATTCCAAAGTATGAGCACTCCTTTTTTACTTGACTGTTAGAGAAAGAAGACATGTTTCAAGCTTTGTGAGATATGTCTAAGGGTAAATTACCAAAGCTTAGATGAATTTCCATATGAATTTGATCTAGCTCTTTCGCCTAGTGATGGGTGATGATCTTTTTCAAATGTACCAAGATGCCTTTCCCACAAGCTCTATGTGAGAGAAATTCAATGTGGGACTTATTAAGTTGATCCTTAGAGGAACACGAAAGGACACTATTAGTGGTGGAAGACCTATCAGTGTACTCTATGTGTCATGTAAGATGTTAGCTAAAGCTCTTGCTAACCACGTTAATAGTTTAATTTCCTTAAGTATTCAACATAAACAAACAAGGTTTATTTTATCATGGCATGGGAGAGAAACTACAAGGTCCTATTTATTAAGGTTGATTTTGATAAGGCGTGTATGATAGAATTGAGTGGGGTTTCATTCTTGATATGCTCTCCTAGTTGGGTTATCATTATTTCTTCACTAGTACAGATAAAATTCTTGTCTCAAACTCTTCTTTTAGGGTTTGTATGGATGGAGAACTATCCAAGAGATTTCCAATCATTGATCCATTTGCCAAGGATGCCATTGGCTCAATATTTACATGTTATTATAGAAAATGTTTCAAGTTATCTTCATGAAGTTACTCATTTTCAAGGTCCAATTTGAGGAAAACATTCAAGGTCCAATTTCAGGAAAACAAATACAAAATATACATGTTGTTGTCAGATAATGACTCTTTTATTGCTCCAAAATTATCTCACAATTCCATTGTAGATACGATGCACTACTCCATTACCTTATTTACAATTGCAAGTGTTGTCATGAGTGATGAGAAGACCAAATGTGATACCATGTTCTACCACCTTGGATTGTATGTACTAAATTGCATGATTTATATGTCATGATTGGGTGTTAGGACATTTTGACCTTGTGTTGAGTGCACCATATTGTAATTAATGTTCATGATGTTCATATCCATAGTACCAAGCTCAAGGCCAAGGTCCAATTAGACAATAATTAAAAATGCAGACATGGGTTAGGGCATGATGAGCATCATTAGACATGATGAACATCATGGGACATAGGCTTAGACATCATGGGAATCAAGAGACATAGACTAGGACACCATGGGACATCATGGGTTTTGAATTTTATTGATGTTTCCTAGACACCATGTGGTGATTTCACCATGGTGCATTAAAGTATGTGTTAAATGAATATGGAATATAACGAAAAATGTCCAAGATGGTTGCTACGAGCACAAGGGGCTAAGAGTCCACAATAGAGGAAGAGGAAAGGGGGTCTATGGGGAAAGATTCCCTTGTCATGTGTCAATTCAAGAACTCCCTACCTTTTGAGCATGTGTCATTAAGAAAACTCACAATCACCTTTACCTTATATGTCCAAATAATAATCCTTAGAGTGTTTTGTTGAAAGAAATGTATGTCTCATGTGAAAGGTGGTATATAATGCATATATTGAAATGACAAATTCTTCTTTCATTATTCTTCCATACAATTCAAATGGATCCCATTTCTCTAACTAACTGAAACCTACACAATGAACCCATGAGCCTGAGAGCAGGTGTGAACCTATAGTGAACCAAAGGTTTTGTCGCTAGAATGAGACAATTGTTGGCTATAATAAGGAATCTATGGCTATAGTGAGTAGAGAGGATGGGGGGATATAGTAACTTGAAAACCCCTATTTTTATGTGGAGAATTGACTAAATCTGAGCCAAAGACTACCATCTAGATCTCCCAAACAAAATTTAGTGGTTTGGGCTCTTCTTTCTTGCAATATTACACTTATTGGGAAGGACTTTCTAAGGGAGTAAATGCATAGAAGGGAAACATATGAGCTCATGTTGTGAATCGTTGAAAAGAGGAGATCCATTTGATGATTGAATGTTGGTTGAGGTCCCTAGACATATTTGCATTGAGTAAATTCATGGTAGGTGTCTAGATTTGGCTAAGTCATGAACATTGTTTGTTGCGCTAAGTCATGGTAGGTGTTAAGATTTGGCTAAGTCATGAACATTGTGTATTGTGCTAAGTGAGAGATAGAGCATGTAGTTGGTCCTTCGCCCTTGTGGCCTCATAACCTAACATAGGGGTGGCATTCATAGTAGGTGCCTATGGCTATGAATTTATACTATGTAACTAGTTTCTTGGACAAAATTCTTGTAAATATAAGTACGCATGTCTATTTTATATTGTTGTACTTAATTGCTTGAAATTTTGTTTTGAAAATTATTATGTGTATGAAATTGTTTATGAATGTTGATGAAAATGAATGTGGACATGAGTTGTGATATAACCCATGGTTTAGTGGTGTAAATGTAAATGTACTTGTTGGGGATTCATTCCCTATCATGCTTGGTCTAACAAATACATGTGTGCACAGGACTATGCTAGTCACCAAATGGATGTTAGGGATATGAGTAGTAATCCATCCTAGAAAATCCCTGTGCAACACCATATACAACATTCTACACATGTAACCAACATACCTAGCCCTTTTTATATCTATGATATAGTTGGTGTAGTTTGATCCTTTAAAATTTATTGTTCCTTTGTTCTTAAGAGGATATGACAAGCATGCAAATCCAAGCAGTTGCACTAGAACCATTTGCATTATCATTAATGTTGGGATGTGGTCATATGTTCAATTTGGGCCTTTTCGATGGAAAGCAGATAGCTAGGGTTAACCTCGGCCTTTGCAAGAAAACATATGGCAAAGAAATAATTTCATACGTGGGGCAATTTATAAGACAAGTGTGAAAGAAAATGGTTATCATGAAGAACCCTTAATTGCTCTAAACATCTCTATGTTGTGGATCACTCTGCTTCTAAAGCACTATGTCAAATGATGTTAGATGTTTGTTTGTATAAATTAAATCAATGCTCCAGTAGAATGCATCCCCTAAGGTCTGGGTGTGCTCGCCTTGCTTCCCACACTCCAAGGGTTGGGGGGCATCTGGGGAAACATTTCCACATGCCCCCTTTTTCGGGAAATGCATGGGAAATGTTTGCCCAATGTGGGGAGCATGTTTCCCAAAAAGAGGGGGGTCTCAACGATTGACTGCAAAGTTGACCTATCAAATGATGGAGCCCATTGTTGTGTAATGTGACAATCAAAGTTGCATCAATATCTGTATGAATATAGTTTTCCATGATCACTCCAAACACATAGATATTTGATACCATTTCCTAAGAGATAAAGTACAGAAGGGATCTATTGTTCTTGACTACGTTTGCACTAATTTGTGGGTTGTTGACATTTTGACAAAACCCCTAGCAAAGGGAAAGTTTGAGATTTTGAGAGAGAAGTTTGACTTGGTGGAGAACACCTTCCTTGCAAAGAGGGAGTGTTAATTTTTGGTTTCCTTGAGTTGTTCTTCTAGGAAGAGGGTGCATGAGTGGTGGAGGGTATTCCTTCCAGGATGGGTGTGCCACGTGAGGGAAATTCCCTTATGCCCCTATGACAAGTTTGTTACACTTATGATGATTTGCATCTTCTATTTTTGGTCAATGTAAGGTTTCACAGATTCTATGACGGTCGTGACAAATTTTTCTTACATGGTTATGACAACGCTATGACAGATTCCTTTCATGGAAGAATGTGTAAGAGTTATTCTAGGCATAGGTAGGGTCCATTGCTTGTGAGAGATTCCTTTGTATGTAGGGCCCTTTCTTTGAGGTCTATTATTAGCAATTAAGTTTTGTAATTGATTTTCCCTCTTGTCAAGTTTAATTTCATGAGGGAGGGCACACTAGTTAGGGTTATATACTAAATCATGCGAAGTGTGTCAACACGGTGTGAGAGTGTGAAGGCTTGAAAGGGGTCATTGTAATCCATCTTATACAGCATTATAATCCTTCTATTGTGTTAATGAGAAGATAGTAATTCTTGTTATAAAATGCCAACTTGTTGTCCATACATTCTTGTTGCACATTTCTTAGATTAGAGTTTATCTTTTGCAAGATTGATCTCATCTCTTGATCTGTGGTGTCTACACTTCTAAGTTTTTCATTAAGCACCTTTGTTTATGCGAATCTGAAGCTTTGATAGGTGTTTCAACATTTTTTTTTTAGTTGTAGGATAAATTCGTAAGTGCATATTTGTCTATCATGGAGATGTAAAATTACAACCTTGTCTGCCATCTGTCAACCACCTCATATGTTGTTGAGTCTTGGGTCTTAGTATGTTTCAAGAGTCTTTGATGCAAGGTGAAGGTAAGCGGGACGGAGGTAGAATATTGATGGGAATACAAATCTCTTCCGCCCCATGCCCAAAGGAGAAGTAGAGCGTGTAATGTGGGAAAAGGAAAGGGAGATGGTAAACATGTAATAATGTGAGAAGGAATGGGGGAAAAGTGTGGAAGGGAAAGGAAAGGTGGGAAAAGGTATGAGCATGGAAGGAGAAGAATGAAACATCACCACCCTCCACCCTCTTCCTAAAGGAAAATTATGGAAGGTGAGGCAAAGAAGGTGAAGATGGAAGGCAAGAACACAAAGAGAAGGTAAGACAAGAAAGTGGACAAGGTAGAGATAAGTGAGGAGGGAAGGGAAAAATAAAGATGGAAGGGGGGTTGAGGCAAGGAAGGAGCTTGAAAGAAAGGAGATGAGGGAATAATTCCCACCCTACTCCCTCCACCCTAATAGAAGGAATGCAAAGGGAATGAAAAGGAAGGCAGGAAGGATAGAAATACCACCTCCTTCCTTGGAATATGGGGCTTAAGTCTTGTTACCACTTAAAATCTCCCTACAGGAGAAGTTCCTGACCTTACTAGAAGAGCCTAAAGGCACTATGAATAAATCCACCCACTATCACTTTGGTATAGGGTGAAAGGCTCTTTGCTTAGATTGACAAAACTTAATCTAATCAACTTGATAAAAGAAAGCTCTTGAGGAATGAAAAAACCTCCCTCAAAGTCAAAGTTCATAAGAGTGCACAAAATTGCTAGTCCAAGATGTCCAATTGACACATGATGAAGTAGAAATAAGAGCAAACTATGAAGGTGACTTGAACCTAGAGTTCCATAAACTATGTGAAAGGAACATGCCATAAATTAGTAATGTTTGAGCCAATGTTAAGGAGCAAGTGCTAATGCCAAGTATTATGTGTATTGTGATGATGCACAAAGTGAAATTATTGTTGAAGTGAAATCAACCATTAATCATTCACCATGCATAAAAATATACACAACCAAATCATCATATGAATGACAACAAGAGAAAAAGCTCAGTTTACAACAGCAAAAAGAAAATTCATGATCCCTTTAGCATGCAAACAACCCATGAAATACCATATTCAAATATAGATGTTTTTTAGAGTAATGGAGTGTTATGTAAATTGTTGTTTCTTGTGTAATTTAGATCAAATTTAGAAAACTAGCTTAAACTATGGATTGTTAGCAGCTCACAATATGCAAGTAAGAAAATCTATAACCATGAGTAAATATTCTGAAACTGTTAATAGGTGTGAGATGACGTTAGGCTATTCAATCCAACATGATTTCACCATAGTTATGTCCAAAAAAATTGTCCATCCAACACATGATTTTTTCAAAACCATAGGAAGAGTGTTACTTTATCTTCCAAACAAGCTTAGTCCAAACAACAATAGAAAATATTCAAAATTTCAGATTTATGAGCAGCAAGCCACAAGTTATTTTGTTCTGGAACTGTTTGCATAAAAATAAATGTGCCATCATTTGTATTAACGATTTGTTGCTCCTATATTTAGAAGAAATAAGAGGTAAATTTTGCCTTTAATCCCACCAGTTTCAAGTCTGAAATGTAATGATGTCTAAGGTTTATAAACTGGTCCAACTAGCTTTTAAAAGATAGGAATCTTCATTTTATACATTAAAAACCTTTAAGAGGGAGCCTTGCTTAGAGTTACCACTTCAACACCTTTTTATTACCTCTTTTTTAATTTTTTCTTTGAATTTTTAGTCATTTTCTTTAGATATGCACTTTTAGCATAGGACTTTAGGTGGTGGGCCTTTTAAATGAAGTGGCATTTCTCTAGGCTTGTTATTTTTCTTTATATTTATCATTTTTTCTCTCTCCTCTAGCCATTTTTTGTTGTATTTGACTTAGGTTGCATTGATCTTCAATTTATTCATTATACCTTCCTAGATGAGATGTGAAAAGTCAAACATAAGCACGGAATGTATCTTTTTTATGAACGGGATGGAAATGAAAAGGAAAAGATGGAAAGTGTTAGATATGGGTAGGATATGGAGTTCGCTATTCAACTTTCATTACCAGTAGTACAATGTGGCTTAAGTCAGTACATCACTTATCTAAGGACAATTATGTCCGCCCATGGTATACGAGAGAAAATAATAAGGTTTTTATTGTTAAGAGGTGCTATTAGTTCATACCCAATGTTTATTGATTTCAATACAAGGTTAGAAACCAGCACACCACGTCTAAGCAAGAAACCCATACATGAAATCATGGCACATGAACTGAAGTAAAGATCATTGTGAAGTATCATCTATAAGTGCGCATATGATCTAAGATGCAAGGCATAGGAGTTGATATACCATGGAATATTTGTCTAAAAGAGATCATGTAGTCGTCAGGTATTTGATGGTTGGAAATAAGCTGGAAGAACATGTCTAAATCAAAAGAGATGAGCAAGAGAACTCATCCAAGCAACAACATCACACCTAAATGAGTGTGTCTCTAGAGGTAGTTACCCTAAAGGGGAAACAAGGCCCAATTCTATGGGGGACGAGGATGGGCTCTCCGTGATTCCTACCTAAGCCCAAAAAATGTGACTCTAAGTCACATGAGAACAAAGGATGGACTTTCTACAACCCCAACTTAAGCCCTTTTAACCCGTAGATTTTCACCCTTGAAAATATTGAGGGTTAAGAACCAGCATGCACTACTTAGGCTGGCATTTTGAGATTCACCCAAAGTTTAGCACTTATGGTTAGTAGAGGTTGGTTCCCATCAGACACAAGTATATGATCGGTACATCGTTGTTTGGTTCAGAGTTAGAGTTAGTATGTGTTCCTTTGCATTTTGAGAGAGATGTCTACATACAACTGGTGTTGCTACTTTTTAGGAGCCATCAATTGAGTGGGTCTCTTAATAGTTTGGAGCAATTCTGAGCATACAGGGATGGTCCTTGCAAGATTCTAGGCACGATAGCACTTTTTTGGGTGACATGCAAGAACTTTCTATTTTTAGCAATTTGAGCTTTAGGCCCCAAATTCATATTTCGAGCACATATTATTGATCCTTAAGACATTTTGAGTCTTTTGGACCTTTTCTGGGATGATTTGGCACAGATTTCTATTTTTAGCAAGTTGAACACCAAGGCTCGCATGTCGATTCTGATTGCAGATTCAGATTCCTTGCGAAAAATCAAATCCAATGATTATAATATCATGGACATGCGAGGACTTTTTATTTTTAGCAGTAGACACATGATGGTGGTCTCCTAGTCATTCTGAGCATTTGTAGAGAGTTTGGGTTAGTTTCGACAAGTTTCAAATATTTGGGACCAAATAGTTGTTTTTGGAAATTTTTGTTTTTAGCAATCATCGTCATCTCCAGCAGTGACAAGTGGCAAGCTCAAATTTCAACATGTGGCAAAGTATCAGGATGATGTGGCATCTGCATAGCATCATAGACCAAGGGTGCATTTTCCAAGGATTATGCATTAAATGAGAATTAATTAAGCTAAAGAGGTGGCGCATGAGTGAGGTGGCATTTTCTGTAGAAGGTTTAGCCACTCAAGGCTATTTTTTCTCACTCTATTCCTCTCACTTTCCATATTCCCACTTTCCATGCAATCAGTTTCAAAAATTCTCCCTAAATTTCTTTTAAACGCAAAATTCCTAAATTTTAGAAAATCCCTAAAAAATAGGGTGAATTTCCCTTTAATTCATAACTCCCTCGTCCCTTGGCCAAATTTAGCAATCTAACATGCGTTAGAGAGATAAAATTATCCTCCATGCATCTTAGCCATTATTTAACTCACCAAGCGCATACACTCTCACTCATAACTCACCCATGTGCATTACTCACTCACACTTATTCCCTCAAGGCTCATGTGCATTAATTCCTAAATCTCTCGTTCACGCTTATTCTCTCATGCACATTAACTCCTATTTTCTACACACTCCTCTCCTATATATTGGATGGTATTCATTGGTTATTGGTCAGACATTGCAGCAGCTAGCATACTTTCTCTCTCTCATGCATCTCTCTCATTCTTTAGACTAGTGACTCTTCTTTGAGCAAAGTGATCATTGTATCGGTTGTGGACTTGCCAATTCTGGCGCAACCAACCCTCTTGCAATCCTATCAATAAAGAAATCTCGTGTTTGTGTTCTAACCTAAGTCACCTAACACAAAGACACGAGACATGGAGGACATGGGAATACAAGTATCTGATACAAACATGGCGACCCTCGAAATCAGGACACGGGGGACCTTTTTCCCCACGTTTTGGATGGAATTTGTTAGCACTCTGTAATTTACCCAAGGTTGTAAGGCAGTCATAGAGGCAACATCAAAACCACTTCAAGTCTTGGATCTAGCCCTCCAAGACTCAGAGAGGGATCTCTCTGTCTGATATAACTTAATAGGTATTAGGCTAGTTATGAAGAACATGGGTTGGAGTTTTTGAAAATATTTAGATGAGGATGTGGTTGACGAGTTTCTCATATCACCATTGGGCTATGGGGTCGGTTTATAAGACAATGATCAAATCAAATCTAGAGGTAAATGTCTCCACAGGGCAAGATAGTAACAATTGTTGGATCGAATCAAGTTTAAAGGGTGTCGATTTGAGGAAGAAAAAGGGGGAG
>SNQJ01S0029011.1:52174-107020 GCA_010110895.2 Picea sitchensis | reverse complement strand
CTTACATCCACCTGAGATGGTCCCTCGCCCACAGGAAGGACTCCCCATGACGATTCCTGTCATCACTCCCACTACCCCCATACTCCCTACCCCCCCTGCTACAGCCGGGGGCAGGCAACAGAAG
Source organism: Picea sitchensis (assembly GCA_010110895.2). Taxonomy (NCBI): domain Eukaryota; kingdom Viridiplantae; phylum Streptophyta; class Pinopsida; order Pinales; family Pinaceae; genus Picea; species Picea sitchensis. The sequence goes on along the minus strand of SNQJ01S0029011.1, from coordinate 106,896 downwards.
AAGGAACCCACAACTCCACTTCCTCCGCGCATTCCACCACCTTGCGCCTTGTGCGACAAAGAGGGTCACCAAACCAACAACTGCCCATATACCCCTTCTTCAAAATCTCTTCAAGTTGCATATGCAACTTCTTCAGTTCTGGCGTACTCATCTTGTAAGGAGTCTTGGATACAGGAGCTGCTTCCAGGATCATATTTATAGAGAAATCTGTATCTCTTTTCGGAGGCAATCCCGATATCTCTTTAAAAACATCCTCATACTCTTTCAGTACTGTGCAGTCTTCCACACTTGAGACTTTATCCTTAGGTGCCTCTTCCATGTGCGATGCAAATACTTGACACCCTTTTCTGTAACTTTTCTTCAACTGCAACGCTGAAATTTCTCTGATAGTCACAACTCTTAGAATTCTTTGAATTGATCTCAAATTTCCTTGCTCATCCACACACGTAGATGCCTTATTATAACAATCCAGGAAAACATGGTGCTTGTCCAACCAATCCATACCAATGAGGTAATCGTACGAGCCCAAAGGTATAATATTCAAATTAACCTTTGTACGCAGTCCCTTAATCTCCAATGGACATGCCTTAACCATCTCATTGATTTTTCTTTTTGATCCTATGGCTAACTATACCAACCAAGGTTTTCCGAGCTTGCTTCTCGACAGATGAAATCTTTCCACCATTTTAGGATCTAGATAACTATGAGTAGCTCATAAGTCTATTNTAAAATAAGAATAGGTTGGTTGTTAATCTTATCTTCCACCTCGATCATGTGCCACTGGAACTTAGCCTGCTTGTTATCCAACGCGGTGTAAATCCTTGGCACATTTCTACCCATGTCTTCCACTGTCGCAACTTGCTGTACACTGAGCGCACTCCTCGCTTTTTCACCTCTTTGAGGGCAATCTCTATGCATATGATTTTCGCCACAAGCCCAACACTGAACAAGTTGTTGCCATGAATTTTGTCCCATTGTTTCTGACATTCCGAGCTCCTGAAGAGTCATCTGTCCTTGCGCAGTATCTCTGATAAACGATGAATTAACTCCCTTCTTCTTCTGTTCCACCTTACTTTTCATCTTATCTTCCCAAGCCTTTTGGAAAGTGGATCTCCCCCTTTGCCGACCATAAAGACACTTAACGCGCCTTATGGTCTCTTCTAACATTTTAGGGTCATCATACTATATCTTGTCATCTATAAATGAGGGAAACCCACTCAAATATATCTGAATCTTCACTAGTTCATCCTTAATAAAAGACACATAATTCAACAATTCTAAAAATCTTCTTTTGTACTCATCAATTGTCATGCTCCCAAGCTTGAGTTCGAAGAACTCCTTCATTTCCTGTCATAGTACTACTTGGTTAAGTATTTCCTTTGGAAATACCTCTTGAACTCCCTCTAAGTCATTTTCTTCTCATCAATGTGCTGCACTTGCACATTCTGATCCCACCATATTGATTTCTTTCCTTTTAACTGATAGATAACAATTCTCCCTTTTGTGTGCGCAAAATAATTATGCAGCTGGAAGTACTTTCTCATACTCAACAACCAAGTCTCCGCATATTCATCCTTCTTATGCTCATCGTCGAAGGTAGGAGGCTTGATTTTATTCATTTATCCTTATAGCTCGTCCACCCGAGTCCTTCTCTTATGTTTTTTGACAAGAGATGGACTTGAGCTACTACACGTTTTCCTGAAAGAATGCTTACCAACACCTCTTTCTTCTCTTATTTTCTCATCATGAAACTTGCGATTTCTTGACCCACTTATTTATGTCTCCTTATCCATCTGCTTTTCTATTCTTTCCAGGCTTTGCAGCAATTTGACATTGAAGTCATATTGTTCTGCCTTGGCTCTCATAAGCCTCTCATTATGAGCCTTATAACTCTAGACATCTTTTTGCAATATTTTTACAGTTTCTACCAAGTTCACGTGCTTCTCCTTGGACTCGGTAGCATCGATACCCAAATTGATATACAGATCCCCAAATTCATCATCAAGACTATAAGTCCTCTACGCATATTCCATGCTTTTAACTTTCTGCACTCACTCTGTCCAACTCTATTCAATGAAAAATCTGCAAAATGTGCAAGCAATTAAGATTGTTAGATGGTTTCATGCAACAACTACATGAAAACTCTGAACCATTTTGTCAAAATCCTTTCACTTGGATTTCTTGGACGATTTTAACATCCCAACTCTAGTGCGCACATTCACGCATCACTGTCTATGTGCACATCATAACTCTATACCGCACACCAATAGTCTTTCACGCATACTAAACTCTGTATTGCGCGATACCAATTCTTAGCGCACACATCTATTCACGCTAATCTCTGACCCATGCAAGTCTAGTGTTGAACCAATTGCTCTGATACCAATTTTTAACGTCCCCAACCACCCCATCTGGGGCACCTCAACCTTTGTAACGTACCCAACCTCCCACTGAGTCTCGTTACCACACTACACATGCTCCAAAACAACCAAATTGCAAACTTCCCAGCATACCACTAATCAATGTTACATTAGAAGTACATTGTGCGAAGTCTATTTTAAACTCAATTCGCACAATATCACTTGAAGTAATGTGCTCAAACCAAACCTGAGTCGCGCCACACAACTTATAATAGTGGAAACAATAATTTCTTTTAATACAACCTTAAGCAGTGGAAATAAATCAGAATTGTGTGCACCAATTGTGCGCACTATCACACTGTTCACACATCACAACCTTACGCACAACCCTCTCAGTGTCATGCACCAACTTAGATTTTCCAGTGCGCAGAGTATAATTCTTTGTTCGCACACACAAATCCCCAGCCTCTTGATACACACAGGCTACAACCCCGCACACCCGGCCACTCAATCCTCTTCTTGCCGACTCATAACCAAAATCACCAGGTTAACATAGTAGGAAAAACTAACCATATCGGATATATCCATGCATAACTACAAATACTGGCTATATGCATCATACTTACAATTGCAAGCATCATTAAACAAGATAACAACAAACACTTATACGCAATGACATACAAGAATTAACCCACGCCAAACATAGATAAACAAACACACAGTAAACAAGACAAGCACATAAATAACATTTATCTTTTATGAAAATCACCAACTGCGGCCTTGACTCAGATGTTCCTTCCAGCCATAGACATTGTTGCTCTTAAACCTTCAGCAACAGGTCATCCTCGAGCCGGGGCTCAACTCCACCAGGGAAAAAAGGGTCCTAACAAGTTATAGTCTGAAACTCAACAAAATTTTCCAATCCTAGGTGCTTACTGTTGCAATTATCCCACAATCTCTCATTCCCCACACACCTGTCACACCCAAGGAAGTGTGTCCCTTCTCTGCTCACCAGTGCTTCGGCTATCCCACTTCCCTTCCTAGGGTTACCAACGACAGGCCGAATATGAAATCTCTGAGCCCTGCGACTAATGCTCAACGCATTAGAGAACAACTCTGAACAATACTCTCGCCTAGAGAGTATGCTCACGGGTCTGACAACCACTCCACAACAACCAATCTCTCACCCAGAGAGATTGCTCACGGTCTACCAACCCGACTCCTTGATAGTAGAATTCTGGTTACAACCTCACAACTCTCTGTAATCTTCTCTGGACATATAAGGTAATAATTGGATTTTCCATATAGTCCGACCCCCTTCTTCTCACCAAAACTTGCCATGTGATTAATAATCGTAATCCCCCCCAAAATACACTAAGGCTATAAATATATATTGCATTCCTTCCACTTGACACTTGTCACCCCCAAAAGTAGCTTTAAGCCACTTGGTGACCCGTTCCCTACCCTAGAAAAATTAGGATAAAATAATATATATCTGATATTACACTTTTCCTAGAAATATTATAAAATACTCCCCAAGACTTGACTCACCCCCCTTTTCCCTTTTCCGATAGAGTAGCCCCCCCATCTCTTTTCGTTAGAGTCAGTCAACGCACAATGATGCAATATTATATTAATATTTATGATTATATTTATATGGATAAACGCACTAGCCTATTGACGTCCAGACTCATCAACCTCATAATCACACAGGTTCTCCGTTCTCAAAACATAAACATTTGTTCCCGCGCACTATCCCAAGTACGTGCAACACAATGCAATGTGGGCACTTACCCAGGTGTGCGCAACACATAGACTACACACTTTATCTCGTTAACACCTTTCTGCGCACTACCCTGATGCACGCAACACCAAAACCAATTGTCCTTCACTCACCAACCTAAATGTTCATTACATTTACACTTGGTACCGATTCGACTCACCAGCCTATATGTACAATTTCCAAGGGTTTCATATCAAGGACACTATATATAAGTTGACTTAGTTAATCCTTTGGTGATCTCCAAATACTGATACTTGTTTTGCATTATATAGTGAGATTATGGAAGAAGAGATATGTGAAGACTTTCTTCTTCCAATAAAGATAAAAGATAATATCAAACAATGTATATAAAACAGATCTAAAAAAAACATGAGTAGTTTTTATTCTTAACAGGGTGATGAGTGGTAGCTAGCCTAGATTGCCCAAAAATGTTTTGATGGTAATGTTTCATGTGATATTGGATTAAAGTGATTCAAAAGACATATTTAAGTATATTTCTAGGGTTATCTCTAGTAGGAACATGTTTTTAAGTGCATTGAATTGATATGTTAAATCCGCTATTTGCAGTTTCTAACGTTGTGACATACCCAACCACCAACACAGGCTGGGCCACACCTGTACTTGTCAGGATCAACAATTCTGGAACTCATTTAGAAAATATGATACCAAAAACTAAATAATGAAGCATGAAATAATATATGCAGTCCTCAAGATTCATGTTAACTTATGAAATAATTGAACAATATGCCATGCTAAACTAATACTAGCAAGCATGCATATTATTAAAACATAACTCAGAGATAATAATAATACACATCGAAAATAAATATACAAATAGAGATAACCATGACAAAAAACACTTATCTTTAACAAAATCAATCGCCAACTGGCTGTAGACCAAGGACGTTCCACCCAACCTTAGACACTATTGTTCCAAGTCTCAACAACATGCACCCCCGAGCCAGGGCTATGAGTCCACTAGGACGGGTCTCATACCAACACTTAGTTTCCTTAATCAGTCAACAATCAAGCTCTCACATGTATCTCAACACACAACAATTCAAAGTACACCAACTCTCTTCGCTTTCAGCTTGCACCACCCAAAAATAATGAACCCCCTTCACTACCACATAATCTCTCAGGCTGTCTTTCTCTTTCCAGGGCTACAATGCTTCTAGTCAGGAAATCTCAATGCTGGAAACTCTCAAGATTCTTAGTTGTGGAGAATTCTATCTCAACTGTCATTATTCTCATGCTCACATGCATCCATTCCCTTTTGAAATAATCAATAATTAACTATAGCCAACCAACCATGACTGCTCTCTTTCAATAATTCATTTTCCCTTCCCCACACATAACAAAAAATAAGTAGAAGAATTAATGGCCAACCTCCAAGACAATAAAGAACAAGGATTAAATATCAAAAGCATAATGTGGGCTTCCCCCAAGAAGCTCATGTAACCCCCTCATTCTCTCTAAATTCCAAGGTGGTTAAAATAAAAATAATTTAAAAATTTAAAGGCGTATACCTTTAGCTTCCCCCCTCTCTCATGGAATCATAGCCTCCTATAACTCGTGTCCTTGTCCATCTCGTAGCCAACGGTGCATTTTATTATCAATAATGATCAAATTATTACATTTCCTAGGCACTCCGACCCCTTTCAATTGTTCAGGAAATTCGACCTTTCATCAAATAAACAAAATACATTATTAATCTGGGGACTCAAAAACCAAGGTATTACATTCCCCTTTCCCTTATTTTGACACTATTCTTAGTGCATATACAAAACAAAAATCCAAAATTTCAAAATTCTTCAAAAAGTCACGGGTATTATGCCCACATGGCATCTTCATGCTCCCAAGTAGCATCTTTAGGACTATAGCAGGTCCATTGAACTTTTACCAGTTCTATAACTCGATTCCAGAGCACTTTGACTTTTCTGTCCAATATGCGCACATGATGGACCTAAAAGTCTCCCTCTGGATCCACTTGAATCAAATGCCAATCAATAACATGGTTAGGATCATGCACACACTTTTTCAACAAAGAGACATGAAATACATTATGCACACTCATTGAAGCAGACAATGCAAACATGTATGCAACTGACCCTATTATGTCCAATATCTCAAATGGACCACATAATTTGGATGCTAGCTTGGTACAACTGCTTAACATTAATGAGATCTTCTTGGGATTCACTTTCAAAAGAACATGCTCTCCCACTTTAAATTATTTGGCTATCATGTTCTTATCTACATAACTCTTCTGTCTATCTTGTGTTGCCTTTAAATTCTATTTAATTCTAACCATCTAGTCTTCCATATACTTGAACAATTTTGGCCCAAGTATTACTCTATTTGTTAGATTGTCCAAACTCACTGGAGTATTGCATTTTCTACCATATAGAGCTTCAAATGGGCTCATCTTCAATGAATCTTGATACATATTATTATAGGAAAACTCAACCAAATGCAAGTAATCTTCCCACTTAGATGGCTTATTCATCACATACATTCTCAGCATGTCTTAAATTATTTGGTTGACTCTCTCTATCTGCCCATCTGACTGTGGATGGTATGCTGTGATAAAGTTAAGATTTGTACCAAATCCTTTAAAGAATCCCTTCCAGAAATTTGAAGTAAACTTTGTATCTCTGTCTGAGACAATTGCCTTAGGTATCCCATGCAACCTAGCAATCTGCCTCATGTAAATTTTTGCAATATTAGCTTCTCTATGAGACATCTTTACAGAAAGAAAATGAGAAGCCTTTGTCAATTTATCAACCACTACCATTATTGAATCATGTTGCTTGCTGTCCTATGCAACTTAGTGATAAAATCAATGGTTACCACTTTCCATTTCTTCTCTGCAGTTGGAAATCGCTGTAGCAAACCCGTTGGGTTTCTCTGCTCAACTTTCACTTTCTGACATTCCATACATCTAACAATGTAACCAACAATATCCCTCTTCATCTTAGGCCAAAACAATTGACTTCTTACTGCTGCAATTGTTTTCTGGTAACGAGGATGTTCGACATATGGAACACTATGCATTTCTTTTAATACCAAATTTCTAAGTTCTCTGGAACTAGGAACGCAAATCCTATTTTTATGCATAAGGAGTCCATCTTCTTTGATCTCGTACCCTTTGAATTTATGTTGTACATTTTCTTGTTGTAAGCTTTCTTTTATCTGTAGGTAATGTTGGTCTGTAACAACAACACTTAAAATTTTGCTCTTTAAATCCGAACTATGCATACTAATGGCTATAGCATGCATGGGACAATGACTTTATTTTCTTTTCCTTTGATGTGCTTGATATCAAATTCATACTCACTTAAAAATTCCATCCATATTGTCTGCTTAACATTCAAAATTGGTTGTTCAAAAAGATATTTCAGAACATTGTGGTATGTTCTTAAGATCAAATTTCTTTCCCATGAGATAACGCCTTCACATATTCAATGCATGAACTATGACATTGAACTCCAAATTATGTGTGCCATAATTCTTCTCATGTTCTTTAGACTTTATGGACTCATAACTAATGACATGTCCGTTTTGAAGGAGGACTCCCCCAAGTTCTTTCTTGCATGTATTTATACGAACTACACAATTTTTATTTGGGTCAACAATCTTTAAAATAGGTGCACTAGTAAGTAATTCCTTCAACAAATTAAAATTCTCTTCACACTTTGTTGTCGGTTCAAATTTAATTCCCTTCTTTTGTAAAAAAGTGATGGGATAAACAATCTTAGAGAACCCTTTTATAAACCTCATGTAGTATCCGACTAATCCCATAAAAGATCTGACTTTTGAAACATACCTAGGTGCTGACCATTCTCTAATGGCTTCAATATTCTCTAATGGTCATGCTCTCCAATCTGAGTGCAAAGAACTCTTTCATTTTCTTGTCATAGAAGTGTTCTGAAAGATATTCCTTCAGGAAATGCCTCGTGAATTTCTTTCAAGTGACCCTACTCTCATTAATGTGCTTCACTTGCTTCAACTTATACCACCACGAAACAACTTTTCCATGCAAATGGTAGGTGGCAATTTAAGCTTCTAGATTGGACTAATTGTGCAACTGAAAATACTTCTTTATTCCAAGAAACCAAGCTTCAACATCATCTTCCCTTTCTCTTTCACCATCAAAGGATGGTGGCTTAAGATTCCTCAGCACTCCTTGCAAACTGTCCAATTCATTTCATATTCTTTGGTGCCTAACATGAGACACTTCTGGACTGCTTATGGAATCTTGAGACACATAAAATTTCCTTGTTGAGTAAGGATGTGAGTAGTATCTATGAGTTTTGCTAGCACTTCTTGAACGACTGACTCTTCTGTAGTTATCTCTTCTTTCATGATGTCTTCTTCTTTCTTTCTTAAGTATGATTCATTCTTGGCTTGCCTCTGTAGCTAATTTAGGCTTTGCATCATTTGGAAATTTATTCGATTATGTTCTTTCATCATCTTCTCATTGTATTCTTTGTATCTCTGCACTTCTACTTTCAATTTTCTCAGTCTCTATTAATTTGTTTTGGATTTGCTATGCTCTTGTGTTCATTAGATTATGTCTCTGCATTTCCAACACTGATATTTTTACCTTTATCTTCTCTCTCATGTCTGAAGGTTCTCTTTCCTTCCTCCATTTTCCAAATCCACATTCTTAGCTTGAACTGATATGTTTATACCCCTAATTTTGCAAGAAAGTGTGCATGCAACATAATTTCTATTAGATGAAAAAAATATGAGCATGTAGACACATTTATGGAAAATCACTGTAATATATATATATATATATATATACACTTTAAGGTGTCATTTTCTTTTGAGTAGACTGTAACCTCTACTATTCAAAAATTTTTCTGGGTGCCTAACTAGATTCCTTTCTTCGAGAGCTTTCCAACGACTATTCGTTTTCCTAATTTCAAGCTCAGAGCTAAAAGTTACGCCCTTCTGAAGTTTTCATGCCATCCTTGGACAAATCCACCTCATGTCCACGTGGCACTATCTGGCATGTATGTGACTACTAATGTGGCACCAATGTGGTATCGACCTGGTGAGTCCTCGACTCTTCCGCATTCAACATTGCTCGCAATTCTCCCGATATTTGATATCGACCCATCAACATATCGGCCTATCGCCTGTCGTCCCCCCCAAGTAATTCATTCCATTCTACCCCAGAGCGCCCGACATTTGATAGCCAATAGTCTAGTTGGCACCCTGGACACATAGCACAAGCTCGACCTGCCACCTGTCCTGACATGTGGCACAATGTTCTCTTGATACATCATCATATTGTAGATCTCCTCCACTCCTGTGCTTCCACTTATCCACTTCTCTTTGGATCACTTACATCATCATGATGTCACCCTAACATCATCCTCACGTGCTCCATCCACTTGCAATCTACAAGGCTTGGAACCTTATCCCCAGAACCATGCCTTATCGGGTATCGAGTTATCAGAACTTTTGAAGGAATGGGTTGGATAACTTCTGGGGGTCCAGGGGTTCGATATGGGCCCATTGATTATTGACTCTCCTGCACATGACACCACTTAGGTCTTTCAATATTCGGTAGATGGGGTATCAACCCACCGAAACCTTCGACCAAAATTTTACATTGTGCATGGGCTCCACCAGGTTCCATGGCTTCCGTTTCACACACAAATAACATGAGGTTCCCTTTAAATTATAAACCGTTTATACGAACCTCCTTCGAATGCATATGTGATAAACAAAATAATTCCCCATCGTAGATCTATGGTGGGGAAACCATGCAAAGGCTGGATTAACGACTCCTGAGAAATGGTTTTCCAAGGGGCATAACTGTCGCTTCGTCTACCCAAATCATGAAGGAAGAGTTCGTGGGGAGGTCGGGGCCATGTAGGATCTTTGGAAAATGGTTTCCATCGCTGTAATAACAACATTTAACCACAAAATATCCACTCTGATGCTTTCCCAAGCAATTAATCCATCTCAGTCTAAAGAAACTCACCCAAGCAACCTCTATCCTGTAGCAGGCCCTTGAAGGCCCGATGCTATAAACCAACAACTCTGATACCAATTTGTAACGTGCCCAACCACCAACATAGACTGGGCCACACCCGTACTCATTAAGATCAACACTTCTTGAGATCATTTCGAAATATGATACCAACAACTGAATAATGAAGCATGAAATAACACATGTAGTCCTCAAGATTCATGTTAAATTATGAAAGAATTGAAAAATATTCCATCCACAACAAATACCATCAAGCAAACACATTATTAAAACATAACTCAGATATAATATTAATACACAACAAAAATAAATATACAAACATAGATAACCATGAGAGAGAACACTTATCTTTAATAAAACCAATCACTAGCTGGCTGTAGAGCAAGGACATTCCACCCAACCTTAGACACTTCTTTTCCAACTCTCAACAGTAGGTCACCCCAGAGCTAGGGCTATGAATCCATAAGGATGAGTCTCAGACCAACACTCCTTTTCCCAAACCAGTCAACAATCAAGCTCTCAAAGGTATCTCAACACACAACAATCCAACGTACACCAACTGTGTTCCCTTTAAGCCTACACCACCCAATGAGAATGAATCCCCTTTACTGCCACACAATTCCTCAGGTTGTCCACCTCTTTCTAGAGATCTAGTGCTTTTGGTCAGGATATATCAATATTGGAAACTCCTATAGAACTCACTTATTGGTAACATTTCACTTGTTATTGGAATTGGTGTAACTTGTCAAGGAGTCATGATGTAGAGTGCTATGCAACACATATTTAAGATAGCACAATAAACTAGAGTACACACCATGTACACCAAAGGCGAGCGTGAAGCACAACTCCAAGATAAATAAAAAAGATGAACTACACCAACTCAAAGAATATGAGATTCTCCTTCAAATATCCCAATACATTTATACATCCAATTCACACGTTCTTCAATAATTACTACAAAATTTCTATATATACCTATTCACATATTGCACATGTGGCCCCTTTATTCGGCCGACCACTATTATATATACATTTACCTCGTTACATATACATTTAATATTATATATTCCCCCCTTGGGATCATATCATATACATTTAGCTGCTGATGTGACCCCCTTGGGGTCATATCAAACCCACTCCAATTACCAGTGTAAGGAAGGATACATAGAACATGTTCTTATTTCCGTAACTGCTTGAAAAAATATTGTTGAAGTGGTTTAGAAATATGGTCCTAAATTTACCCTTGACCAAGATTGCAGGAGTTGGGAATCGTATTGAGTTTAGAGGAACATGTTTGAGTGACATGGTTTTGGATGTTGGGACGATATTTAATGTCATTATTGGATTCCAAGATTTACGATTACAATCCAAAAATATCAAAATAGAGGACTTATCTCTTTTTTCTGTCTTAACATTATTATTGGTACCGATAAAAGCCTGGAAACTACCACGAGAATAAGCTCTAAATCTTCGTAATATGTCATACATGATCTAATAGTTAATGATTACAAGGGAGTGTCATAGGAGTTTCTAATGTCCAAAGGTGATGCAAATGTTATGGAGCCAAACATTACAAAGAAAATTATGAGGTTTGATAAGCAAGACATGACCAAAGAGATTTTCTTAACAGAGGAATGATGAGATTGCAAAAAAGTTGGTTGTGTGCGGTCTTGGTTCAGGTGATGGAAAATGTTCTTTCGAGGATGAGTTGGATTTGGTCCCCTACAAAAATGTGTATGACATTATTTTTTAAGAAACTCAATGATTCATATCGATTACAATATGAGGCAATTTTATTACCAATATGCATCATAATGGTCCTATTTCATATTTCCACTACCAAAAGTATTACAAGCCAAAACGATTGTAGTTGTTCTTGTATTCATATTCTTTATAATTTACCACAGGTTGTGGTTCAATCCTAATGATATTTAATTTAGCTGCATGGAGTGTTTGAAATATAATTCCATCTTAGGGAAAAGGCCCTTGAGGGGTTGGATGATCTAGGTTTCCTATATGTACTCCTTGTAGATATCATCCCTAATCATGTGGTTCAAATCTTGTCTATAGGGTAGTAGGTGAATTGGAGTGTACAAGGAGTACTTGAAAGGGGGAAATTGATTAGTAAAAACGACCACTCACTGAAGCAAGCGGGAGCCTTAAAAAACCAACCACGGGTCCATTTTGGGGGCCCTATGGAGGCAATATCTTATAGGGAGCACAAAACTAGGTATGGGTACTGACGGGTGCCTAAATTGGCATACTTCCAGCACCCATCTAATACCTTTTTTCTTACCATTTTGCATTGATCACTTCCTTTTGGATACTTTCCTTATTTAGTTTGTCTTATTTATCACTAATGTATGAATCCTTCCCCATATGCCATTATTACGATATTATTGCATATTTCTTAAAGGCACTTGCTACTTTCATGTACTAATACTGTTACACAAGAGTAATACAACAAATGCAACTCCTCACAGTGGATGCAATACATCTCTATTGTAATTCCAGGTACAATCCAATTGCTGCAACTCCAAGTATACTCTTCGTGTTGCAACTGCAGCTAACTATTGTGACTCCAAAAACGTTTTCAATTACTACGATTCCAAACATGTTTTCTATTGTCATGACTCTGAGTACATTGTTGCTATGATTCCAAATATAAAACCGCCAACACAATAGTCAATGCTGCAACTGATAGTTAAGAAATAATTGTCATAGAGGAAAGCGACAAGAGGTAAATATATGACCAAAAGAAGAATTGGTTTTTCCACCAAGTCAAAACATGTAGATCTTTTCTAAAATTTAACAAAATCATTGTAACCAGATGAACAACCGGATTCTCACGACTGTCCATCCATTCCTTTGTATAATTTTAGACATTAATCATATTGTATAAGAACCTCAACTTCCCCATAGTTGGGGAAGGAGAACTCTGGTGATAAGCATTCAATTACTATTGTATTTCCAGACTTTTGCAACATAATTTCCATTCCCACTCTTATTAGTGTGTTGATGTGTTGGTGATCGTGTGATCCTGGTTTTGTAGCTTAGTACCTTTCCTAAGGGGGTAAGGCACTCTCCTTAGTCAGGAATTTCCTGTATATCAGGATAAGATTTAATATTTCAATTCTGTTCATTTGTTTTAGTGATCATTTCATTTCTTAGTACGTTGTAATTCCAATTTTCGTAGAATCCGTTCTTGCAATTCATGCATGGTTGATACTCAAAACATTAGTGTTAAAATAATTCACAAATTTAAACTGCAATTCAACATGATTTCAATTTATATGAGTTCATGACCATAGACGTTGTTACATATCTAGATACTGCTATTCGTCTCGTCTTAAATTCTGTCATGTTGGAATTTACGTTGCTGCAACTCACGTCACTATGATTTCTTTTGTGTTGTAGCTTTGTTTCTGCAACTTTGCTTGCAGTTGCACTTTATTATGTTTACTTTCTAATTCATGATAGCTTTAGTAGTTTGGGATTGATATTACATTGGATTGTTATCAATTGTGCGAACGCGTAATTGTTACAATCGAAAATGACCTTCATTCTACTTGAGCAAGTCACCAATAGAACATAGCATAGATTTAATTTCCGCAAGTGTGATTTCAATTTCTGCAAGTGTGATTCCAATTCTCACAAAGTGTGATTTGAAATTCTGTAAGTGTTATTTCAATTCCGCAAGTGTGATTTGATTTTTGCAAGTGTGATATTAACTTTCATGTACTAGTATAATTTGGTGACTTAATTATGTAACTTGAAGCCTTGATTTGTGACATCAAAAGTACTACAACTCTTTACTAAAACAACATTAATATTTGCATATATGGTGCATGATAGTTCATAAGTAAGATACGACCTTAGATTGATAATTAAATGCACAACTCTTCAGTTTCTCACTAAGTTCATTAGGAAGTAATTGAAAAGTCCGTCATTTTTGGCACCGTTTCCGAGGAGCTGTAAAAAAGAAAGTAGTGTTGTTTAGTTGTGTGGACTTTTCTTCATTTCAGTAGATTAAATGTTATAATTTATTTTCAGCAGTCCATAGAATGCTTCTCTAATATTTTCTGTTCCCAATGCTAGAGGTCAACAAGGTTGATTTATTAGTTCTTCCAAAAACCCCCGAAATACTAACAGTGTAGGTCAATCACAAGAGGGAAATGATCCCAACCAACCACATTAATTATCACCTACAACAAGTTTTTCTTGCCAACAAAAGACTCTAAGCATCTTCTTAGGTATCAGAGACTGTACAAAGATCTTTCACACCGAGATTCCATTTTCAGAAGAATAGACAATGAACAATATCATTAAGAAGAGTTCATTTTCTCCGAGGCACCTTTGGAAGCATAGAACAACCCTCAGAAAGAAATGGCTCACGAGGTTGTCAGGGAGGAACCCTCACTTTCATATTTCCAATCAAAGAAACAAATGAGGAAACCACGGTGAAGAATATTCCTCATTCAACTATGCCAAACATTCATTGGTTATCTAAGGAAGGTATTGATACCTTCCTCTTTGAGTTTGATGTGCTTTGCAGAAGCTATGACTATGTGGCAGACACCCAAAAATTGAAACTTTTTCCTGCCACACTCAAAATCACTGTCTGATGATGGTTCATGGGTCTTGGAAAATGTAACATCCACTAATGGGACCAAATGACGAAGAAATTTATGGAAAAATACCAAGACTATTGCAAGGATAAATAAAGAAGAGATGGCATCTTCAAGATGATGCAACATGAAGACGAGAACCTAGAAGAATATGTCGAGTAATTCATCTATAACCTGTAGAGGGAAAAGCAAGGAGACTTGGATCCTGAAACACGCCGTGTCTTATTTCTAAGTGGAATCCGAGATGATTGTGTTAGCGATAAAAAACACACTGGAATTTTTTTGAAGAATGATGCCTAATCTTGCAGGGAACTTTTGATTACCTTCCCGATCTCCAAATGCAGATTTGAAAGCACCATTGGAAAGATTAGGATTTCTAGATGTCGATCGACTATTCAATCATGTAAAACAGACTCTCCATGACTGAGAAATTTGATTTTAAAAAAATCTGCGCTTTCACCAGCTAACTCGTCTTGAATTTTGCTAGTTAGCTAGTGAAAGCTCTGCTTTTCACTAGCTAAGGAGTGGATTTTCAGGTAAATTAGCTGGTGAAAGCCTGTCACGGCCAGAATAACTGAATTTTTGCCCAGATCGAGATTTTTTGAGTTTGAATGGTTTGAAACCACTTCAAATGGACAGTTGTTGAATTATCAAGTCTGATTCAAAGGCTAGTTTTGAGGGATAAGGTCAAAAAGGGGTTTTTCAACTACATTTGGCATATTTTTGAAATGCAGAGTATCAGGGGTTTGAAGACACATCATCTAATTCAAATTTTATCTTTGGAGGACCAAATCAAATAGCCTTGGGAGGCTAAAATTGCACTTCATCAACAATCTACTACTCTTAGAGATCATTAGTCAATAATCTACTACTCTTAGAGATCACTAGATAGGACCTTTTCCTATTTTGTTTTGATTTTCCATTTTTAGTATTCTAGGTCCATTTTTATAGTATCTCATCCTACACTTGTTGTATCTATTTTGATTTGACTATTTTAGTAAATCGATCCATCTTTCAAGGATCTAGATTTCATCTTGTAAGGCTATAAAGCCAAATACACTTGGAGCACTAGGGGGGGAAATCTAGGAGACAATTTTTTGGCTATTGTACTAGAATCTTTATTCATAATAGAATAACAATCCTCTTTTGTTTTCAATAACATTTTCTATATTACCTAGCTCCTCAGACTTTTCAGTTTAGCTCAGCTTTTAATAACTGTTATCTTCTTATTAAGCTCATGAACTTGAACTAAAGGTTTTCTTGCTATCTTGTATGACCCTGCACATTGTTGTATTTGGTTATCTAGACTAGTATTCTTCATATCCTATTCAAACTTTGTTGTCTGATCATTGAGTTCTAAAAGCATTGTCTTATTCGAATGTATGAAGTGGTCCTTTTCATTAGCTATTGAGTTATCCTATTGTTCCAAGCATACAAAATCTACCATATTCTTAAGTTACCAAGCATTCTTAGCCTACAACCCTAAGGAGTTTCTTGGAGGGATAACAGATTGTATAGAAATACTCAACCTTATGGGTAGGGGATACATTTCTTAGTTAGAATATGACATTATCTTGGAACTTTGCCAAAAATACTCCAGAGGCACATCAAATACAAGCATAGGACCAAGGGACATATTGGCAAGAACTAACAAAGTTGTTGGAGGTGGAGTAATGAGGGTAGAAATCATGAACATATTAGAGGATTTTAAGACCAATACACTTAGTTACATGAGCTCCAAATTGGATACACTATAGACAAAGAAGAAGAAGAAAGAAATAAAATGATCGTTGGCTATCTTTTGCCCAAAATACAGAATAAAACATCTAAAGAGAGAGTTTCCATTGGATAAGATCGACGTCTGGGGAATAGGCAACAAGGACCATGCTACTCATAATTTTCCACCCTTTCCCAAGTGCTGGAAACTCCTTGTGTAATTTGGAGTCCATTCAAATCACACACCTTTCTTCTGCAAGGATGTGATTGGATGCACAATCTACGAGAATTCTTCAATAAACCTTTTGTAGTACTCTGCCAATCCCATAAAGGATCTCACTTCTACAACATTTCTTGGTGTTGGAAATTCTTCAATGGATTTTATCTTTGCTGGGTCCACCGCTATTCCATCTTTTGAAATAATATGATCCAAATAGTGAATTTTTCGTTGAAAAACTGAACACTTGATCAACTTTGCATAAAGATGATGCTCCCTCAACGCCCGCAACACCATTCTCAAGTGATGTTCGTGCTCTTCCTCAGACTTTGAGTAAATAAGAGTGTTGTCCAACAATACAATGACAAACTTATCTAAATACTCTCTGAAAACTCCATTCATTAAACACATGAAGACAACTGGTGCATTCGACAACCCAAATGGCACCATTGTAAACTCATAGTGACCACACCTTTTTATGAAGGCAATCTTACTATTGTCTTCCTCTTTTATTCTTACTTGGTGATAACTAGATTTGAAATCTACCTTTAAAAATATCCGTGTGCCTCTTAGTTTATCAAACATACCATCTATCTTTGACAAATGATACTTGTTCTTTACTATGACTTTGTTCAATTGCCTAAAGTCAATAGAAAGTCTCAACGTACTATCCTTCTTCTTCACGAACAAAACAGACGCACCCCAAGGCAGCACACTTGGGCGTATATACCCCTTCTTCAAAATCTCTTCAAGTTGCATATGAAAATTCTTCAGTTTTGGCATACTCATCTTGTAAGGAGTCTTGGATACATGTGCTGCTCCCAGGATCATATTTATAGAGAAATCTGTATCTCTTTTCGGAGGCAATCCCGATATCTCTTTAAAAACATCCTCATACTCTTTTAGTATTGCATAGTCTTCCACACTTTACACTTTATCCTTAGGTGCCTCTTCCATGTGTGATGAAAATACTTGACACCCTTTTCTGTAACTTTTCTTCAACTGCAACGCTGAAATTTCTCTGATAGTCACAACTCTTGGAATTCTTTGAATTGATCTCAAATTTCCTTGCTCATCCATGCAAGTATATGCCTTATTATAACAATCCATGACAACATGGTGCTTGTCCAACCAATCCATACCAATGAGGTAATCGTGCGAGCCCAAAGGTATAATATTCAAATTAACCTTTGTGCGCAGCCCCTTAATCTCGAGTGGACATGCCTTAACCATCTCATTGATTTTCCTTTTTGATCCTATGGCTAACTATACCAACCAAGGTTTTCCTAGCTTGCTTCTCGATAGATGGAATTTGTCCACCATTTTAGGATCTAGATAACTATGAGTAGCTCATAAGTCTATTAAAATAAGCATATGTTGGTTGTTAATCTTACCTTCCACCTTGATCATGTGCGACTAGAAATCAACCTGCTTGTTATCCAACGCGGGGTAAATCCTTGGCACATTTCTACCCATGTCTTCCACTGTCGCAACTTGCTGTACACTGAGCACAATCCTCGCTTTATATCCTCTTTGAGGGCAATCTCTGCGCATATGATTTTTGCCACAACCCCAACACTGAACAAGTTCGTTGCCATGAATTTTGTCCCACTGTTTTCGACATTCTAAGCTCCTGAAGAGTCATCTGTCCTTGCGTAGTATTTCTGATAAATGATGGATTAACTCTCTTCTTCCTCTGTTCCACCTTACTTTTCATCTTATCTTCCGAATCCTTTTGGAAAGTCAGTCTCCCCCTTTGCCGATCATAAAGACACTTAACACGCCTTATGGTCTCTTCTGACATTTTAGGGTCATCATACTATATCTTGTCATCGATAAATGAGGGAAACCCACTCAAATATATTTGAATCTTCACTTGTTCATCCTTAATAAAAGACACATAATTCAACAATTCTAGAAATATTCTTTTGTACTCATCAATTGTCATGCTCCCAAGCTTGAGTTCGAATAATTCCTTTATTTTCCTGTCATAGTACTACTTGGTTAATTATTTCTTTTGGAAATACCTCTTGAACTCCCTCTAAGTCATTTTCTTCTCATCAATGTGTTGCACTTGCACATTCTGATCCCACCATATTGATTTCTTTCCTTTTAACTGATAGATAAAAATTCTCCCTTCTGCGTGCACAAAATAATGATGCAGCTGGAAGTAGTTTCTCATACCCAACAACTAAGTCTCCGAATATTCATCCTTCTTATGCTCATCGTCGAAGGTAGGAGGCTTGATCTTATTCATTTATCCTTATAGCTCGTCCACCCGAGTCCTTCTATTATGTTTTCTGACAAGAGATGGACTTGAGATACTACGTGCTTTCTTGAAAGAATGCTTACCAACACCTCTTTCTTCTCTTATTTTCTCATCATGAAACCTAATATTTCTTGACCCACTTATTTATGTATCCTTATCCATCTTCTTTTCTATTCTTTCTAGGCTTTGCATCAATTTGACATTGAAGTCATATTGTTGTGCCTTGGCTCTCATAAGCCTCTCATTATGAGCCTTATAACTCTAGACATCTTTCTGCAATATTTTTACAGTTTCTACCAAGTTCATGTGCTTCTCCTTGGACTCCGTAGCATCAATACACAAATTTATATACAGATCCCCAAATTCATCATCAAGACTATAAGTCCTCTACGCATATTCCATGCTTTTAACCTTCTGCACTCACTATGTCTTGATCTATTCAATGAAAATTATGAAAAATGTGCAAGCAATTAAGATTGTTAGATGGTTTCATGCAACAACTACATGAAAAATCTGAACCATTTTGTCAAAATCCTTTCACTTGGATTTCTTAGACAATTTTAACATCCCAACTCTATTGCGCACACTCGCACATCACTGTCTATGTGTGCATCATAACTCTATACCGGGCACCAATAGTCTTTCACGCATACTAAACTCTATACTAAGCGGTACCAATTCTTAGTGCGCACATCTATTCACGCTAATCTCTGACCCATGCAAGTCCATTGTTGAACCAATCACTATGATACCAATTTGTAACGTCCCCAACCACCCCATCTGGGCCACATCACACAACCTCAACTTCTGTAATGTACCCAGTCTCCCACTGAGTCTCGTTACCACATTACACATGCTCCGAAACAACCAAATTGCAACCTTCCCAGCATACCACTGATCAATGTTACATTAGAACTACATTGCACAAAGTCTACTTTAAACTCAATTCGTGCAATATCACTTGAAGTAATGCGTTCAACCCAAACCTGAGTCGCGCCACACAACTTATAATAGTGGAAACAACAATTTATTTTAATACAACCTTAAGCAGCGGAAATAAATTAGAATTGCATGCACCAATTGTGCGCACTATCATACTGTTCGCACATCACAACCTTGCGCACAACCATCTCAGTGTCATGTGCCAACTCGTATTTCCCAGTGTGTAGAGTCTAATTCTTTGTCCGCACACACAAATCCCCAGCCTCTTGATACACACAGGCTACAACCCCACACACCCGACCATTCAATCCTCTTCTTGCCGACTCATAACAGAAATCACCAGGTTAACATTGCAGGAAAAACTAACCATATCGGATATATCCATGCATTACTACACATAGTGGCTATATGCATCATACTTATAATTGCAAGCATCATTAAACAAGATAAAAACAAACACTTATACGCAATGACATACAATAATTAAACCACGTCAAACATAGATAAACAAGCACACAGTAAACAAGACAAGCACATAAAGAACATTTATCTTTTATGAAAATCACCAACTATGGCCTTGACTCAGATGTTCCTTCCAGCAAAAGACATTGTTGCTCTTAAAACTTCAGCAATAGGTCACCCTCGAGCCTGGGCTCAACTCCACTAGGGAAAAAAGGGTCCTAACAACAAGTTATAGTCTCAAACTCATCAAAAGTTTCCAATCCTAGGTGCTTGCTGTTGCAATTAGCCCACAATCCCTCATTCCCCGCACACCTGTCACACCTAAGGAAGTGTGCCCCTTCTCTTCTCACCAGTTCTTCGGCTGTCCCAATTCCCTTCCCAGGGTTACCAACAACAGGCCGAACATGAAATCTATGAGCCCTGGGACTAATGCTTAATGCACCAGAGAACAACTCTCAACAATACTCTTGCCTAGAGAGTATGCTCATGGGTCTGACAACCACTCCACAACAACCAATCTCTCACCCATAGATATTTCTCACAGTCTACCAACCCGACTCCTTTATAGTAGAATTCTGGTTACAACCTCACAACTCTCTGCAAGCTTCTTTTGACAGATAAGGTAATAATCGAATTTTCCATACAGTCCGACCCTCTTCTGCTCACCAAAACTTGCCACATGATTAATAATCATAATCCCCCCAAAAATACACTTAGGCCATCAATATATATTGCATGCCTTCCACTTGACACTTGTCACCCCCAAAAGTAGCTTTAAGCCACTTGGTGACCCATTCCCTTCCCTTGGAAACTTAGAGTAAAATAATATATATCTGACATTATACTTTTCCTAGAAATATTATAAAATATTTCCCAAGACTTACGACTCACCCCCCTTTTTCCTTTTCCTATAGAGTAGGCCCCCCATCTCTTTTCGTTAGAGTCAGTCAATGCACAACGATGCAATATTATATTTATGATTATATTTACATGGATAGACACACTAGCCTATTGATGTCTAGACTCATCAACCTCATAATCACACAGGTTCTCCGTTCTCAAAACATAAACATTTGTTCCCGCGCACTATCCCAAGTACGCACAACACAATGCAATGTGCGCACTTACCCAGGTGCATGCAATACATAGACTACACACCTTATCTTGTTAACACCTTTTTGTGCACTACCCTGATGCATGCAACACCAAAACTAGTTGTCCTTGACTCAGCAACCTAAATGTTCATTACATTTACACTTGGTACTGATTCGACTCACCAGCCTATATGTACAATTTCCAAGGGTTACGTATCAAGGACACTATATATAAGTTGACTTAGTTAATCCTTTGGTGATCTACAAAAAACTGATACTTGTTTTGCATTATATAGTGATATTATGGAAGAAGAGATATGTGAAGACTTTCTTCTTCCAATAATGATAAAAGATAATATCAAACAATGTATACAAAATAGATCTAAAAAAAACATGAGTAGTTTTCATTCTTAACAGGGTGATGAGTGGTAGCTAGCCTAGATTGCCCAAAAATGTTATGATGGTAACGTTTCATGTGATATTGGATTAAGGTGATTCAAAAGACATATTTAAGTATATTTCTAGGGTTATCTCTAGTAGGAACATGTTTTTAAGTGCATTGAATAGATATGTTAAATCTGCTATTTGCAGTTTCTAACGTTGTGACATACCCAACCACCAACACAGGCTGGGCCACACCTGTACTTGTCAAGATCAATAGTTCTGGAACTCATTTAGAAAATATGATACCAAAAACTGAATAATGAAGCATGAAATAAAACATGCAGTCCTCAAGATTCATGTTAACTTATGAAATAATTGAACAATATGCCATGCTCAACTAATACTAGCAAGCATGCAGATTATTAAAACATAACTCAGAGATAATAATAATACACATCAAAAATAAATATACAAATAGAGATAACCATGACAAAAAAAACTTATCTTTAACAAAACCAATCACCAACTGGCTACAAACCAAGGACATTCCACCCAACTTTAGACACTATTGTTCCAAGTCTCAACAACAGGTCACCCCCAAGCCAAGGCTATGAGTCCACTAGGACAGGTCTCATACCAACACTTTCTTTCCTAAATCAATCAACAATCAAGCTCTCACATGTATCTCAACATACAACAATTCAAAGTACACCAACTCTCTTTGCTTTCAGCTTGCACCACCCAAAAAGAATGAACCCCCTTCACTACCACATAATCTCTCAGGCTGTCTGCCTCTTTTTAGGGCTACAATACTTCTAGTCAGGAAATCTCAATGCTGGAAACTCTCAAGATCCTTAGTTGTGGACAATTATATCTAAACTGTCATTATTCTCATGCTCACATGCATCCATCCGCTCTTGAAATAATCAATAATTAACTATAGCCAACCAGCCATGACTGCTCTCTTTCAACAATTCATTTTCCCTTCCCCACACATAACAAAAAATGAGCAGAAGAGTGAATTCGAGAGGAACAACTCCAATTTTTATTTTTTTTATTTTTTTCGAGTAAGAATGTATGGCCAACCTCCAAGACAATAAAGAAAAAAGATTAAATATCAAAAGCATAATGTGGGCTTCCCCCAAGAAGCTCACGTAACCCCCTCATTCTCTCTAAATTCCAAGGTGGTTAAAATAAAAATAATGTAAAAATGTAAAGGCTTATACCTTTAGCTTTCCCCCTCTCTCATGGAATCATAGCCTCCTATAACTCGTGTCCTTGTCCATATGGTAGCCAACGATGCATTTTATTATTAATAATGATCAAAGTATTACATTTCCTAGGCACTCCGAACCCTTTCAATTGTTCAGGAAATCCGACCTTTCATCAAATAAACAAAATACATTATTAATCTGGGGACTCAAAACCAAGGTATTACATTTCCCTTTCCCTTATTTTGGCACTATTCTTAGTGAATATACAAAACAAAAATCTAAATATTTAAAATTCTTCAAAAAGTCACCGGTATTATGCCCACATGGCATCTTCATTCTCCCAAGTAGCATCTTCAGGACTATAGCAGGTCCATTGAACTTTTACCAGTTCTATAACTCGATTATGGAGCGCTTTGACTTTTCTGTCCAATATGCGCACATGATGGACCTTAAAGTCTCCCTCTGGATCCACTTGAATCAAATTCCAACCAATAACATCGTTAGGATCATGCACACACTTTTTCAACAAAGATACATGAAATACATTATGCACACTCATTGAAGCAGACAATGCAAACATGTATGCAACTGACCCTATTATGTCCAATATCTCAAATGGACCACATAATTTGGCTGCTAGCTTGGTACAACTGCTTAACTTTAATGAGATCTTCTTGGGATTCACTTTCAAAAGCACATGCTCTCCTAGTTTAAATTATTTGGCTATCATGTTCTTATCTACATAACTCTTCTGTCTATCTTGTGCTGCCTTTAAATTCTATTTAATTCTAACCATGTAGTCTTCCATATACTTGAGCAATTTTGGCCCAAGTACTACTCTATCTGCTAGATTGTCCAAAATCATTGGTGTATTGCATTTTCTACCATACAAAGCTTCAAATGGGCTCATCTTCAATGGATCTTGATACATATTATTATAGGAAAACTCAACCAAATGCAAGTAATATTCCCACTTAGATGGCTTACTCATCACATACATTCTCAACATGTCTTAAATTATTTGGTTGACTCTCTCTATCTGCCCATCTGACTGTGGATGGTATGCTGTGATAAAGTTAAGATTTGTACCAAATCCTTTAAATAATCCCTTCCATAAATTTGAGGTAAACTTTGTATCTCTGTCTCAGACAATTGCCTTAGCTATCCCATGCAACCTAGCAATCTGCCTCATGTAAATTTTTGCAATATTAGCTTCTCTATGAGACATATTTAAAGGAAGAAAATGAGAGGCCTTTGTCAATTTATCAACCACTACCATTATTGAATCATGTTTCCTTGTTGTCGTAGGCAACTTAGTGATAAAATCAATGGTTACTATTCCCATTTCTTCTCTGCAGTTGGAAATTGTTGTAGCAAACCCGCTGGGTTTCTATTCTCAACTTTCATTTTCTGACATTCCATACATCTGACAATGTAACCAACAACATCCCTCTTCATCCTAGTCCAAAATATTTGACTTCTTATTGCTGCAATTTTTTTCTGGTAACCAGGATGTTCGATGTTCCACATATGGAACACTATGCATTTCTTTTAATACCAGATTCCTAAGTTCTCCAGAACTAGGAACAAAAATCCTATTTTTATGCATAAGGAGTCCATCTTCTTTGATCTCGTACCCTTTGAATTTATGTTGTACATTTTCTTGCTGTAAGCTTTCTTTCACCTGTAGGTAATGTTGGTCTGTAATAACAACGCTTACAATTTTTCTCTTTAAATCTGAACTATGCATACAAATGGATGTAGCATGCATGAGACAACAACTTTATTTTCTTTTCCTTTGATATGATTGATCTCAAATTCATACTTACTTAAAAATTCCATCCATATTGTCTGCTTAACATTCAAAATTGGTTGTTTAAAAATATATTTCAGAACACTATGGTATGTTCTTAAGATCAAATTTCTTTCCCATGAGATAACGCCTTCACATATTCAATGCATGAACTATGACATCGAACTCGAAATTATGTGTGTCATAATTCTTCTCATGCTCTTTAGACTTTATGGAATCATAACTAATGACATATCCGTTTTGAAGGAGGACTCCCCCAAGTCCTTTCTTGCATGTATTTATACAAACTACACAATTTTTATTTGGGTCTACAATCTTTAAAATAGGTGCTCTAGTAAGTAATTCCTTCAACAAATTAAAATTCTCTTCACACTTTGTTGTCGATTCAAATTTAATTTCCTTCTTTTGTAAAAGAGTGATGGGATAAACAATCTTAGAGAACCCTTCTATAAACCTCATGTAGTATCCGACTAATCCCATAAAAGATCCGACTTTTGAAATTTACCTAGGTGCTGGCCATTCTCTAATGGCTTCAATATTCTATGAATCCACTACTATGCCTTGTTCTGAAATAATGTGCCCCAAATAATGGACATGTTCTTGGTAAAAAAAACACTTTCTAAGCTTGGCATAAAGCTAATGTTCCCTTAGTACTTGTAGTACCAACTTCAAGTGATGTTCATGTTCTAATTCTAATTTAGAATATAATAGTATGTCATCCCGGAACACAATGAAAAAATTATCTAGATAATTTTTGAATATGCCATTCATTAAGCACACAAATATTACTAGTACGTTGGTCAGTCCAAATGGCACAACTAAAAATTCATAATGTCCATACCTGCTTCTAAAAGATGTCTTACTGATGTATTCTTCCTTGATTCTTACTTGATGATACCCTAATCTCAAGTCTATTTTTGAAAATATCTTTCTCCCCTTAATTGATCAAAGAGGTCATCAATTATAGGTAGAGGGTATTTTTTCTTCACAATGGCTTTATTCAGTTGTCTAAAGTCAATACACAACCTCAATGTTCCATCCTTCTTTTTAACAAAGAGTACTGGTGCTCCCCAAGGTGAAACACTTCTTCAACAATTGTTTCATCTACAATTGTAATTCCTTTAATTATGGTGTACTCATTCTATAAGGTGTGTTTGATACTGGGGCAACTCCTGGTACTAAATCAATAGAGAAATATATCTCCCTCTTTGGTGGCAATCCTGGTATTTCTTGAAATACATTTTCAAACTCTTGCAATACTGAAAAGTCTTCAAGGCTTGGCCCTTTTGCCTTTTTTGGTTCCTCCACATGAGCTGTATACAAATGACAACCCTTCATAAAACATCTCTTCAGATGTAAGGATTAAACATCCCTTATAGAAATGGGTTTCAAAATTCCTATCACAATGCTCTATTTTCTTTCTTCATCAAGGTATGTAAATGTCTTGTTATGACAATCTAAGACGACATGACGCTTATCCAGCCAATCCATTCCAATTAGGATATCATAAGATCCTAATGGGATGATATTCTAATCAACATTAGTACTCATTCCATCCAAGTTTATTGGACAACCTTTAACAATCTTATTGATCCTTCTTTTGGTTCAAGTGGCTAGATGAACCAAACTTGATTTTTCAAGCTTACTTTTCTCCAAATGTAATCTTTCCACTATAATTTAGGGTCGATGTAAGAATATCTTGCTCCTGAATGAATTAAAATAACAACAAACTGATTAATGATCCTACCTTCCACTTCAATCATAATTGATTGGTATTTTGCTCATCGATCCTATAAGGTTGCATATATTCTTGGAGTATTGCTGCCCACATCTTCTATTGTAGTATCCTCTTGGATGTTGTGCATGGTATGCATTTTTTCTTCCCGATTAGGAAATCCTTGTACATGTGATCTTCTTTGCTTATCCAACATTTGATTGGTGGTATTCCCCTTTTTCCCAAGGAGTCTTCCCTCTTGGATTCATTCTTAACATACCGACTTTGCTGAATTTCATTAGGGATGTTTCTGTTGAAAGGATGTTTGAGTCCCTTCCTCCTCTAATCAGATTTATCCTTCTTCTTATCCCTCCAAGACTTTTGCAAAGATTCTCTTCCCTTGCGTTGCTCATACATGTACTTATCCTTTCTAATGGTCTCTGTCAAAGTTTTGGGTTCATCATATTGAATATTTTCTTTATAAATGATGATAGTCCACTCAAGAACCTTTGTATTTTCACCTTCTCATCCTTGATAAATCCCATGTACTTCGACAATCCCACAAACTTATTTTCATATTCTCCCATGGTCATGCTCCCCAATTTGAGTGCAAAGAACTCTTGCATTTTCTTGTCATAGAAGTGTTCTGAAAGATATTCCTTCTAGAAATACCTCTTGAATTTCTTTCAAGTGACCCTACTCTCATTAATGTGCTCCACTTGCTTCAACTTATCCCATCACAAAGCAAATTTCCCATGCAAAAGTTAGGTGGCAATTTAATCTTCTAGATAGGAGTAGTTGTGCAACTGAAAATAATTCCTTATTCCAAGCAACCAAGCTTCAACATCATCTTCCCTTTCTCTTTCACCATCAAAGGATGGTGGCTTAAGCTTCCTCATCTCTCCTTGCAAACTATCCAATTCATGTCTTCTTCTTTGGTTCCTAACATGAGACACTTCTATACTGCTTATGGAATCTTGAGACACATAAAATTTCCTTGTTGAGTAAGGAGGTGAGTAGTATCTATGAGTTCTGCTAGCACTTCTTGAATGACTGACTCTTCTGTAGCTATCTCTTCTTTCTGTCTTAAGTATGATTCATTCTTGGCTTGCCTCTATAGCTCATTTAGGATTTGCATCATTTGGACATTTATTTGAATATGTTCTTTCGTCATCTTCTCATTGTATTCTTTGTATCTCTGCACTTCTACTTTCAATTTTCTTAGTCTCTATTAATTTCTTTTGGATTTGCTATGATCTTGTGTTCATTAGATTATGTCTCTGCATTTCCAACACTGATATTTTTACCTTTAGCTTCTGTCTGATGATTGAAGGTTCTCTTTCCTTCCTCCATTTACCAAATCTACATTCTTAGCTTGAACTGATATGTTTATACCCCTAATTTTGCAAGAAAGTGTGCATGCAACATAATTTCTGTTAGATAAAAAAAATATGAACATGTATACACATTTATGGAAAATCACTGTAATATATATATATATATATATATATATATATATATATATATATATATATATATATTCTTTAAGGTGTCATTTTATTTTGAGTAGACTGTAACCTCTACTATTCAAAACAATTTTCTGGGTGCCTAACTAGATTCCTTTCTTCGAGAGCTTTCCAACGACTATTCCTTTTACTAATTTCAAGCTCAAAGAAAAAAGTTATGACCTTTTGAAGTTTTCATGCCATCCTTGGAAAAATACACCTCATGTCCACATCGCACTATTTGGCATGTATGTGACTACTAATGTGGCACCCATGTGGTATCGGCCCGGTGGGCCCTTGGCTCTCCGCATTCAACATTTCTCTCCAATCTCCCGATATTTTATATTGACCCATCAACATATCGACTTATTGCCTGCCCTCCCCCCCAAGTAATTCATTCCATTCTACCTCAGAGCGCCTGACATTTGATAGAAAATAGTCTAGTTGGCACCCTGGACACATAGCACAAGCTCGACTTGCCACCTGTCTTGACATGTGGCACGATGTTCTCTTGATACATCATCATATGCGTAGAGCTCCTCCACTCCTGTGCTTCCACTTGTCCACTTCTCATTGGATCACTTACATCACCATGATGTCACCCTAATATCATCCTCACATGATCCATCCACTTGCAATCCAAAAGGCTTGGAACCTTGTCCCCATAACCATGCCTTATCGAGTATCGAGTTATCAGAACTTTTGAAGGAATGGGTTGGATAACTTCTGGGGGTCTGGGGGTTCGATATGGGCCCATTGACTATCGACTCTCCTGCACATGACACCACTTAGGTCTTTCGATATCCGGTAGCTGAGGTATTGGCCCATCGAAACCTTCAACCAAAATTTTACATTATGCATGGGCTCCACCAGGTTCCATGGCTTCCGTTTCACACACAAATAACACGAGGTTCCCTTTAAATTATAAACCGTTTATACGACCCTCCTTCGCATGCATATGTGATAAAAAAAATAATTCCCCATCATAGATCTATGGTGGGGAAACCATGCAAAGGCTGGATCAACGAATCCTGAGAAATGGTTTTCTAAGGGGCATAATCGTCGCTTCGTCTACCCAAATCATGAAGGAAGAGTTCACGGGGAGGTCGGGGCTATGTAGGATCTATGGAAAATGGTTTCCATGGCTGTAATAACAACATTTAACCACAAAATATCCACTCTGATGCTTTCCCAAGCAATTAATCCATCTCAGTCTAAAGAAACTCACCCAAGCAACCTCTATCCTGTAGCAGGCCCGTGAAGTCCCTATGCTATAAACCAACAACTCTGATACCAATTTGTGACATGCCCAACCACCAACACAGACCGAGCCACACCCGTACTCATCAAGATCAACACTTCTTGAGATCATTTTGAAATATGATACCAACAAATGGATAATGAAGCATGAAATAACACATGCAGTCCTCAAGATTCATGTTAAATTATGAAAGAATTGAACAATATTCCATGCACAACAAATACCAACAAGTAGACACATTATTAAAACATAACTCAGGTATAATAATAATACACAACGAAAATAAATATACAAACACAGATAACCATGAGAGAGAACACTTATCTTTAATAAAACCAATCACTAGCTGGCTGCAGACCAAGGACATTCCACCCAACCTTAGACACTTCTTTTCCAACTCTCAACAGTAGGTCACCCCAGAGCCAGGGCTATGAATCCATAAGGATGAGTCTCAGACCAACACTCGTTTTCCCAAACCAATCAACAATCAAGCTCTCAAAGGTATCTCAATACACAACAATCCAACGTACACCAACTATGTTCCTTTTCAACCTGCACCACCCAAAGAGAATGAATCCCCTTCACTGCTAGACAATTCCTCAGGTTGTCCACCTCTTTCCATATCTCTAGTGCTTTTGGTGAGGAAATATCAATATTGGAAACTCCTATAGAACTCACTTATTGGTAACATTTCACTTGTTATTGGAATTGGTGTAACTTGTCAAGGATTCATGATGTAGAGTGCTATGAAACACATATTTAAGATAACACAATAAACTAGAGTACAAACCATGTACACCAAAGGCGAGCGTGAAGCAAAACTCCAAGAAAAATAAAAAATATGATCTACACCAACTCAAAGAATACGATATTCTCCTTCAAATATCCCAATACATTTATACATCCAATTAACACGTTCTTCAATAATTACTACATAAATTCTATATATACCTATTCACATATTGCGCATGTGGCCCCTTTATTCGGCCGACCACTATTATATATACATTTACCTCGTTACATATACATTTAACCCTATTTATTCTCCCCTTGGGATCATATCATATACATTTAGCTGCTGATATGACCCCATTGGGGTCATATCAAACCCACTCCAATTACCATTCTAAGGAAGGATACATAGAACATGTTCTTGTTTCCGTAACTGCTTGAAAAAATATTGTTGAAGTGGTTTATAAATATGGTCCTAAATTTACCCTTGACCAAGATTGCAGGAGTTGGGAATCATATTGAGTTTAGAGGAACATGTTTGAGTGACAGGGTTTTGGATGTTGGCACGATATTTAATGTCATTATTGGATTCCATGATTTACGATTACAATCCAAAAATATCAAAATAGAGGACTTATCCCCTTTTTCTGTCTTAACATTATTATTGGTACCGATAAAAGTATAGAAACTACCACGAGAATAAGCTGTAAATCTTCCTAATATGTCATACATGATATAATAGTTAATGATTACAAGGGAGTGTCATAGGAGTCTCTAATGTCCAAAAGTGATGCAAATGTTATGGAGCCAAACATTACAAATAAAATTATGAGGTTTGATCAGCAAGACATGACCAAAGAGATTTTCTTAACAGCGGAATGATGAGATTGCAAAAAAATTGGTTGTGTGGGGTCTTGGTTCAGGTGATGGAAAATGTTCTTTCAAGGAGGAGTTGGATTTGTCCCCTACAAAAATGTGTATGACATTATTTTTTAAGAAACTCAATGATTCACATCGATTACAATAATGAGGTAGTTTTATTACCAGTATGCATCATAATGGTCCCATTTCATATTTCCACTACCAAAAGTATTACAAGCCAAAACGATTATAGTTGTTATTGTATTCATATTCTTTATAATTTACCACAGGTTGTGGTTTAATGCTAATGATATTTCATTTAGCTTCATGGAGTGTTTGAACTATAATTCCATCTTAGGGAAAAGGCCCTTGAGGGGTTAGATGATCTAGGTTTCCTATATGTACTCCTTGTAGATATCATCCCTAATCATGTGGTTCAAATCCTGTCTATAGGATAGGAGGTGAATTGGAGTGTACAAGGATTACTTGAAAGGGGGAAATTGATTAGTAAAAGCGACCACTCACTGAAGCAAGTGGGAGTCTTAAAAAGCCAACAACGAGTCCATTTTGGGGGCCCTATGGAGGCAATATCTTATAGGGAGCACAAAACTAGGTATGGGTATTGACGGGTGCCTAATATGGCATACTTCCAGCACCCATCTAATACCCTTTTTCTTACCATTTTGCATTGATCACTTCATTTTGGATACTTTCCTTATTTAGTTTGTCTTACTTATCACTAAGGTATGAATCCTTCCCCATATGACATTATTACGATATTATTGTATATTTATTAAAGGAACTTGTTGCTTTCATGTACTAATAATGTTCCAAAAGAGTAATACAACAAATGCAACTCCTCATGGTGGATGCAATACATCTCTACTATAATTCCAGGCACAATCCAGTTGCTGCAACTCCAAGTATACTCTTCATGCTGCAACTCCAAAAAAGTTTTCAATTACTATGATTCCAAACATGTTTTCTATTGTCATGACTCCGAGTACATGGTTGCTACGATTCCAAATATAAAATCGCCAACACAACGGTCAATGCTGCAACCGATAGTTAAGAAATAATTGTCATAGAGGAAAGCGACAAGAGGTAAATAGATGACCAAAAGAAGAATTGGTTTTTCCACCAAGTCAACACATGTAGATCTTTTCTAAAATTTAACAAAATCATTGTAACCAGATGAACAATCGGATTCTCATGGCTATCCAACCATTCCTTTGTATAATTTTAGACATTAATCATATTGTATAAGAACCTCAACTTCCCCATAGCCGGGGAAGGAGAACTCTAGTGATAAGCATTCGACTGCTATTTTATTTTCAGAAATTTTCTAACATAATTTCCATTCCCACTCTTATTAGTGTGTTGATGTGTTGGTGATCGTGTGATCCTGGTTTTGTAGCTTAGTACGTTTCCTAAGGGGTTAAGGCACTCTCCTTAGTTAGGTATTTCCTGTATATCAGCATAGGATTTAATATTTCAATTCTGTTCATTTGTTTCAGTGATCATTTCATTTCTTAGTACATTGTAATTCCAATTTTCGTAGAAACAGTTCTTGCGATTCATGCATGGTTGATACTCAATACATTAGTGTTAAACTAATTCACAAATTTAAACTGAAATTCAACATCATTTCAATTTATATGAGTTCATGACCATAGACATTGTTACATATCTAGATACTACAATTCATCTCGTCTTAAATTCTGTCATGTTGGAATTTACGTTGCTGCAACTCACGTCACTATGATTTATTTTGTGCTGTAGTTTTGTTGTTGCAACTCTGCTTGCAGTTGCACTTTATCATGTTTACTTTCTGATTCATGACAGCTTTAGCAGTTTGGGATTGATATTACATTGGATTGTTATCAATTGTGCAAACGCGTAATTGTTACAATAAAAAATGACCTTCATTCTACATGAGCAAGTCACCAATAGAACATAGCGTAGATTTAATTTCCGCAAGTGTGATTTCAATTTCTGCAAGTGTGATTCCAATTCTCACAAAGTGTGATTTGAAATTCTGTAAGTGTTATTTCAATTCCGCAAGTGTGATAGTAACTTGCATGTACTAGTATAATTTGGTGACTTAATTATGTAACTTGAAGCCTTGATTTGTGACATTAAAAGTACTACATCTCTTTAGCTAAAACAAAACTAATCTTTGCATATATGGTGCATGATAGTTCATAAGTAAGATACGACCTCAGATTGGTAATTAAATGCACAACTCTTCAGTTTCTCACTAAGTTAATTAGGAAGTAATTGAAAAGTCCATCATTTTTGGCACCGTTTCCGGGGAGCTGTAAAAACGAAAGTAGTGTTGTTTAGTTGTGTGGACTTTTCTTCATTGCAGTAGATTAAATGTTATGATTTATTTTCAGCAGTCCATAGAATGCTTCTCTAATATTTTCTCTACCCAATGCTAGAGATCAACAAGGTCGATTTATTAGTTCTTCCAAAAACCCCAAAAAGATAACAGTGTAGGTCAATCGCAAGAGGGAAATGATCCCAATCAACAACATTACTTATCATCTACAACAAGTTTTTATTGCCAACAAAAGACTCTAAGCATCTTCTTAGGTATTAGAGACTGTACAAAGATCTTACACACTGAGATTCCATTTTCAGAAGAATAGATCAATGAACAATATCATTAAGAAGAGTTCCTTTTTCCTGAGGCACCTTTGGAAGCAGAGGACAACCCTCAGAAATAAATGGCTCATGAGGTGTCAAGGAGGAACCCTCACTTTCATATTTCCAATCAAAGAAACAAATGAAGAAACCATGGTGAAGAATATTCCTCATTCAAATATGCCAAATATTCATGGGTTATCTAAGGAAGGTATTGATACCTTCCTCTTTGAATTTGACGTGCTTTACAGAAGCTATGACTATGTGGCAGATGCCAAAAAATTGAAACTTTTTCCTGCCACGCTCAAAATCACGGTGCTACGATGGTTCATGGGTCTTGGAAAATATAACATCCGCTAATGGGACCAAATGACGAAGAAATTTATGGAAAAATACCAAGACTACTGCAAGGATAAATAAAGAAGAGATGATGTCTTCAAGATGAGGCAACATGAAGACGAGAACCTGGAAGAATATGTCGAGTAATTCACCTATAACCCGCAGAGGGAAAAGCAAGGAGACTTGGATCCTGAAACACGTCGTGTCTTATTTCTAAGATGAATCTGAGATGATTGTATAGAAATACTCAACCTTATGGGTAGGGGATACATTTCTCAGTTAGAATATGACATTATCTTGGAACTTTGCCAAAAATACTCCAGAGGCACATCAAATACAAGCATAGGACCAAGGGACATATTGGCAAGAACTAACAAAGTTGCTGGAGGTGGAGTAATGAGGGTATAAATTAGGAACATGTTAGAGGATTTTGATACCAATATACTTAGTTCCCTAAGCTCCAAACTGGATACACTATAGACAAAGAAGAAGCAGAAAGAAATAAAATGATCATTGGCTATCTTTTGCCCAAAATACAGAACAAAACGTCTAAAGAGAGAGTTTCCATTGGATACGATCGAGGTCTGGGGAATATGCGACAAGGTACATGCTACTCATAATTTTCCACCCTTGCCCAAGTGTTGGAAACTCCTTGTGCAATCTAGAGTCCATTTAAATCACACACCTTTCTTATACAATTATGTGATTGGATGCACAATCTGTTAGAATCCTTCTATAAACCTTCTGTAGTACCCTACCAATCCCATAAAGGATCTCAGTTCTACAAAATTTCTTGGTGTTGTCCATTCTTCAATGGATTTTATCTTCGTTGGGTCCACCGCTATTCCATCTTCTAAAATAATATGATCCAAATAGTGAATTTTTCGTTGAAAAAATGAACACTTGCTCAACTTTGCATAAAGATGATGGTCCCTCAACACCCACAACACCATTCTCAAGTGATGTTCATGCTCTTCCTAAGACTTTGAGTAAACAAGAGTGTTGTCCAAAAATACAATGACAAACTTATCTAAATACTCTCTGAAAACCCCATTCATTAAACACATGAAGACAATTGGTGCATTCGACAACCCAAATGGCACCACTGTAAAATCATAATGACCACACCTTTTTATGAAGGAAATCTTACTGTTGTCTTCCTCTTTTATTCTTACTTGGTGATAACCAAATTTGAAATCTACCTTCAAAAATATCTATGTGCCTCTTAGCTGATCAAACATACCATCTATCTTTGACAAATGATACTTGTTCTTTACTATGACTTTGTTCAACTGCCTGAAGTCAATAGAAAGTCTCAACGTACCATCCTTCTTCTTCACAAACAAAACTGACGCACCCCAAGGCGACACACTTGGGCGTATATACTCCTTCTTCAAAATCTCTTCAATTTGCATATGCAACTTCTTCAGTTCTGGTGTACTCATCTTGTAAGGAGTCTTGGATACATGTGCTGCTCCCAGGATCATATTTATAGAGAAATCTGTATCTCTTTTCGGAGGCAATCACGATATCTCTTTAAAAAAATCCTCATACTCTTTCAGTACTGCGTAGTCTTCCACACTTGAAACTTTATCCTTAGGTGCCTCTTCCATGTGCGATGCAAATACTTGACACCCTTTTCTGTAACTTTTCTTCAACCGCAACGCTGAAATTTCTTTGATAGTCACAACTCTTGGAATTATTTGAACTGATCTCAAATTTCCTTTCTCATCCACGCAAGTAGATGCCTTATTATAACAATCCATGACAACAAGGTGCTTTTCCAACCAATCCATACCAATGAGGTAATCGTACGAGCCCAAAGGTATAATATTCAAATTAACCTTTGTGTGCAGCCCCTTAATCTCCAATGGACATGCCTTAACCATCTCATTGATTTTCCTTTTTGATTCTATGGCTAACTATACCAACCAAGGTTTTCCCAGCTTGATTCTCGAAAGATGGAATCTTTCCACCATTTTAGGATCTATATAACTATGAGTATCTCATAAGTCTATTAAAATAAGAATAGGTTGGCTGTTAATCTTACCTTCCACCTCGATCATGTGCGACTAGAACTCAGCCTAATTTTAATCCAACGCGGCGTAAATACTTGGCACATTTCTACCCATGTCTTCCACTATCACAACTTGCTGTACACTGAGTGCAATCCTCTCTTTATCACCTCTTTGAGGGCAATATCTGCGCATATTGTTTTTTCCACAACCCCAACACTGAACAAGTTGTTGCCATGAATTTTGTCTCACTATTTTCGACATTCTGAGCTCCCGAAGAGTCATCTGTCCTTGCGTAGTATTTCTGATAAAGAATGTATTAACTCCCTTCTTCCTCTGTTCCACCTTACTTTTCATCTTATCTTCCCAAGCCTTTTGGAAAGTCAATCTCCCCCTTTGCCGATCATAAAGACACTTAACGCGCCTTATGGTCTCTTCTAACGTTTTAGGGCCATCATACTATATCTTGTCATCGATAAATGAGGGAAACCCACTCAAATATATCTGAATCTTAACTTGATCATCCTTAATAAAAGACACATAATTCAACAATTCTAAAAATCTTCTTTTGTACTCATCAATTGTCATGCTCCTATGCTTGAGTTCAAAGAACTCCTTCATTTTCTTGTCATCGTACTACTTGGTTAAGTATTTTTTTTGGAAATACCTCTTGAACTCCCTCTAAGTCATTTTCTTCTCATCAATGTGATGCACTTGCACATTCTGATCCCACCATATTGATTTCTTTCCTTTTAATTGATAGATAACATTTCTCCCTTCTGCGTGCACAAAATAATGATGCAGCTGGAAGTACTTTCTCATACCCAACAACCAAGTCTCCGCATATTCATCCTTCTTATGCTCACCGTCGAAGGTAGGAGGCTTGATCTTGTTCATTTCTCCTTATAGCTCATCCACCTGAGCCCTTCTCTTATGTTTTCTGAGAAGAGATGGACTTGAGCTACTACGCGCTTTCCTGAAAGAATGCTTACCAACACCTCTTTCTTCTCTTCTTTTCTCATCATGAAACCTGCGATTTCTTGACCCACTTATTTATGTCTCCTTATCCATCTTATTTTCTATTCTTTCCAGGCTTTGCATCAATTTGACATTGAAGTCATATTGTTGTGCCTTGGCTCTTGTAAGCCTCTCATTATGAGCCTTATAACTCTAGACATCTTTCTGCAATCTTTTTACAGTTTCTACCAAGTTCACGTGCTTCTCCTTGGACTCGGTACCATCGATACCCAAATTGATATATAGATCCCCAAATTCATCATCAAGACTATAAGTCCTCTATGCATATTCCATGATTTTAACCTTCTGCACTCACTCCGTCCTACTCTATTCAATGAAAATTCTGCAAAATGTGCAAGCAATTAAGATTGTTAGATGGTTTCATGCAACAACTACATGAAAACTCTGAACCATTTTGTCAAAATCCTTTCACTTGAATTTCTTGGATGATTTTAACATCCCAACTCTAGTGCGCACACTCGGGCATCACTGTCTATGTGTGCATCATAACTCTATACCGTGCACCAATAGTCTTTCATGCATACTAAACTCTGTACTGCGCGGTAACAATTCTTAGCGCGCACATCTATTCATGCTAATCTCTGACCCATGCAGGTCCAGTGTTGAACCAATCGCTCTGATACCAATTTGTAATGTCCCCAACCACCCCATCTGGGCCATGTCACACAACCTCAACATCTGTAACATACCGAGTCTCCCACTGAGTCTCGTTACCACATTACACATGCTTCGAAACAACCAAATTGAAACCTTCCCAACATACCACTGATCAATGTTACATTAGAAGTACATTGCTCGAAGTCTACATTAAACTCAATTCGCGCAATATCACTTGAAGTAATGAGCTCAACCCAAACCTGAGTCGCACCACACAACTTATAATAGTGGAAACAACAATTTCTTTTAATACAACCTTAAGCAGCGGAAATAAATCATAATTGCGCGCACCAATTGTGTGCACTATCATACTGTTCACACATCACAACCTTGCGCACAACCATCTCAATGTCATGCGCCAACTCAGATTTTCCTGTGCGCAGAGTCTAATTCTTTGTCCACACACACAAATCCCCAGCCTCTTGATACACACATGCTACAACCTCGCACACCCAACCACTCAATCCTCTACTTGCCGACTGATAACCAAAATCACCAGGTTAAAATAGCAGGAAAAACTAACCATATCGGATATATCCATGCATAACTACAAATACTGGCTATATGCATCATACTTACAATTGCAAGCATCATTAAAAAATATAACAACAAACACTTATACACAATGACATACAAGAATTAACCCACATCAAACATAGATAAACAAGCACACAGTAAACAAGACAAGCACATAAATAACATTTATCTTTTACGAAAATCACCAACTGCGGCCTTGACTCAGATGTTCCTTCCAGCCATAGACATTGTTTCTCTGAAACCTTCAACAACAGGTCACCCTCGAGCCGGGGCTCAACTCCGCCAAGGAAAAAAGGGTCCTAACAACAAGTTATGGTCTGAAACTCAACAAAATTTTCCAATCCTAGGTGCTTGCTTGTGCAATTAGCCCACAATCCCTCATTCCCCACACACCTGTCACACCCAAGGAAGTGTGCCCCTTCTCTTCTCACCAGTGCTTCAGCTGTCCCACTTCTCTTCTCAGGGTTACCAGCAACAGGCCGAACATGAAATCTTTGATCCCTGCGACTAATGCTCAATGCACCAGAGAACAAATCTCAACAATACTCTCGCCTAGAGAGTATGCTCACGGGTCTGACAACCACTCCACAAAAACCAATATCTCACCTAGAGAGATTGCTTACGGTCTACCAACCCAACTCCTTGATAGTATAATTCTGGTTACAACCTCACAACTCTCTGCAAGCTTCTCTGGACAGATAAGGTAATAATCGGATTTTCCATACAGTCCGACCCGCTTCTGCTCACCAAAACTTGCCACATGATTAATAATCGTAATCCCCCCCAAAATACACTAAGTCCATCAATATATATTGCATGCCTTCCACTTGTCACTTGTCAACCCAAAAAGTAGCTTTAGGACACATGGTGAGCCGTTTCCTACCCTTGGAAACTTAGGATAAAATAATATATATCCAACATTACACTTTTCCTAGAAATATTATAAAATGTTCCCCAAGACTTACGACTCACCCCCCTTTTCCATTTTCTGATAGAGTAGGCCCCCCATCTCTTTTTGTCAGAGTCAGTCAACATGCAACAATGCAATATTATATTAATATTTATGATTATATTTACATGAATAGGCACAATAGCCTATTGACGTCCAGGCTTATCAACCTCAGAATCACATAGGTTCTCCATTCTCAAAACATAAACATTTGTTCCCACGCACTATCCCAAGTATGCACAACACAATGCAATGTGTACACTTACCCAGGTGCGTGCAACACATAGACTACACACCTTATCTTGTTAACACCTTTCTGCGCACTACCCTAATGTGCGCAACACCAAAACCAGATGTCCTTGACTCACCAACCTAAATGTTCATTACATTTACACTTGGTACCGATTCGACTCACCAGCCTATATGTACAATTTCCAAGGGTTCTGTATCAAGGACACTATATATAAGTTGACTTAGTTAATCCTTTGGTGATCTACAAAAAACTGATACTTGTTTTTCATTATATAGTGAGATTATGGAAGAAGAGATATGTCAAGACTTTTTTCTTCCAATAAAGATAGAAGATAATATCAAACAATGTATATAAAACAGATCTAAAAAAAACATGAGTAGTTTTCATTCTTAACAGGGTGATGAGTGGTAGCTAGCCTAGATTGCCCAAAAATGTTTTGATGGTAACTTTTCATGTGATATTGGATTAAAGTGATTCAAAAGACATATTTAAGTATATTTCTAGGGTTATCTATAGTAGGAAAATGTTTTTAAGTGCATTGAATTGATATGTGTAACACACCCACTATCGTAATTTAAAAAAAAAATAAAATTGGATTAATCTCCCACAAATGAGAAATCTCCAGAAACCTGCACTTGCAAAATGCCAATCCCTGGTTCAATATCGGGATTCGGGGTTCCTTCTACCGGGGTTTTGATACCCACAATGTCTTGGAAACTACAGACCCTGATCTCCGATCTCTGATTCACTCCTTGGTTGCCTCAGCCCCACGTGGCTAAGCCCTTGATCCACACGACCGGTTCCTGTATGACCATACGACAACTTCTCATCGGGGTTTCAGAGTTTGCGGTGCCGAGGTGCACCTGTGTCCGGAACTCCCGATCCTCCGATCCCCGATGTGCTCCTAGCATGTTGGTTTTCTGGGCTAATGTCTTGGTCAATATGACCAAAATGTTCACAAGACCACATTCTTAATTCTTATCGGGGTTTGGCGCCTTTCCATGTCATGGCGCACAAGTCCCCTGGGCTCTCGACGCACCTTTACACTGGCTAGCCCCCCCATGGCTATACCATGGTCCATGTGACCACTTACCATATGACTGTCGCCGAATAACCTATTAAGCCGATAACCTTCCATCGGGGTTTCGTCATTAGCGATGACACAAAACACATATATTCGGGACTTCATGATATCCGTTCGATTCTCGGATGCTTGACCACGGCGTCCTTGGATCCTTGACTCATAATGGCGTCGGGGAATTAAGCATATCGCGGTTTTAACGATGTGGGGTTCATGTGTCGCTTGAAATCCCGATCTGTAGAACTCCAGCTCTCAGGATCCTTTGCCGCGTATCCACTAACGTTTGGGCGGCTCGGATCTATCGGAAATCGGCGGATCGCGATTTCACATTACCTGAATTTCGCCTGTCAGCTTTCAGATGAATAAAACGCCGACGGCGCACGATCATTTGCCACCTGTCCTCGTGGACGGATGGCCTGGATTGATTCTCGGGGTTCGGGACTTATGATGTCTTGGCCCTCATGGCCTCGAGAACTCCGAATTTTCAATGGGCCAATCGTGATGGTTCGATGGTAGCCACAATCTCCGCAGATGGACGGCTATGATTGCACCAGGATTTTCCTACGAGTTTCCGACTCTTTCCGGATGATGGACACCTGTCCTTCACTCTAACTCTAGTGGTCCCCACCTTGCTTACATCACCATCGGGATATCGTGGATCGTGATTCCCGATAGCGATTTCTTATCTTCGAAAAACCGATTTCCCGTCCGCGACTCTGAAGATCCTCGACGCGTCCTCGAACAATGAATACGGTCCGGTCATTCGGGAAATCGGCTATTCAATATGTATGAGTCTTTTGTTTTGGAAACCCGGATTTCGAGCCCTGGAACTTTTACGGGATCTCGATTGCAGCGTCTGCGATGAATGATGGGATCTGATCGGGAAATCGTTTATCACGATTTCAATATGTAACGGTTTATACTCCCCAAATCTCCGATGTTAAAATCGATAATTCGAGCGACCGCGTGTCCTCATCATGGTTAGGATATGTTCTCGGAGATTCGAGAACCTAAAGGCCTCGATTCTCGGGCTTCAACAAAACCGATGACCACTGTTGTCAGTTGACTTCTCGGATGTTGATGCGTGTCGCCGAGATCAGCGGCTGGAATATCTTCCTATACGCACACTAGAGTTTAACTTTCGAGCATCTTCTCGAGAATCACGGCCGGTTGTGGGTTTATGATCCAAGATCGACGGTTAATCATTCCTGCGCATGCCTGCCTGGCGCTTAACCCTGTAGCGGCTTCTCCGAATCCAACGGTGACGGGTAGTGGTAGAATCTAGCGGTCTAAGGTCGTTCTTTGGGTCTTTGGAGTTCTGCGATCCCAATTTCTCATGGCTCTCCCGCGATGGTGGAGACAAGGGGGCAAGGTAATTAACGCCTGTGTTACTTTCGTCACTCTAATGGTTGTGAATGACTATGGTCTCTAGGCGAAGTCTCATCCGAGTCTGGAGCTTATTACATCTCTGGCACTACTTATCTTGGAACCTTAATAGGATCTTTCCTCATCGTACAGGGTTAATAAGGCTGGTGCGTTCAAATCCTTATCCTGGGTTCTTAGTGGTTTCTTGCCGGAGAAATCTGCAATGAAGATCGCTTAGAACATTTCCGGAAGCGGATAAGGGGAGACAACTTCAGAATATAATTTTGGGCATGATTGGATTCATTTATCAGCATCAAGAATCGAGCCTGGTTTCCTCGGTGTTAGGCATATATCAGCTCATTCATATCAAGCACTACGGTCATTCTCGTCTTGAAATCATTTACAATTTCACAAAGTTCTATGAGTTAACATCTACCCCATATTAACAGTGTTGTACAGACAATTTTTTCACAGGAAACATTTACAATTCACAAGTCCATGAACATATGTGAAAACATATAAATTTCAAAATGCAACATAATCAAAACATCGAGAAATAACCCGACAATGGAAGCAATGAGAGGGTGCTCGTTCCCACACCGACGTGACTCTAATTGATTTACCACTAATACCCACTGTTTGAGACCGCGATGTCACGAGACACAGATGCTCTACGTATGCGCGGTGCCTGGGGCCGGTTGCAATCCCCTCCTCTCTGCGGTCACTCCCTCTACATAGAACTGCCAGAGTTACCCTGTGACGCCCTCTTCAATCATACGCCATCGCCTTATCCTCTCGCAGGTTGCATGTGGCACGATTACCCTCTTATTTGGTCGATCATGATGGCTCTACGGAGAAGCGGTTCACCTCCCCATCCCTCATCAAGCCATCCACCTACCGACCTGCGAGGCATTTGTTCGAGGCTGGCGAGGCGGCTTTGGTTCTCGGGGCGGTGGAGTCCCAAATCTGATGTTCTTGGTGGAAGTTAACGCTTCTCTTTCAAGGTGCCCTCCACCTGCAATGGTGGTCTTTTCAGCATCCTCTCGGCCGGTTACGCCAATAACTTCAAGCGTATCATTTACGTTCATTGACAGCCTCTTCACTGCCAGTCGATTTATACATATTCATACTTATGAGTTTTGCCATAGTCCTTGGCAGTTTAGTTATATTTACAATCCAGGGGAAACAGGGTGTTACAATTTCCCCCATAAAGGAACATCGTCCTCGATGATGTTCTCGATATAACATGAATTATGTACATAACAAACAAAATCGGATATGCTGTCTCATGGCATCCTCCATTCCATGCTGTGGCCTCATCACGGGCCAAAATGTTTCCATGCACCTTGACACGTGCAATGGTTATGTTAGGAGTTGGAGTTTCCATACGTCAATATGCGTGGGGTTTGGCGAAATTCTCCCTCAGGTTCCACACGGATCATGATCCAGGTCAATTATATGATTAGCATCATGTACATATTTATTCAATAAGGAAACATGGAAAACATTATGTGCTTTCTTGTGGGGAGGAAGTGCTAGCCGATGAGCTCTGAGTCCTGCAATCTAGAACCTCAAGGTCCACAATAAAGGGGTGCCAATTTGGCACAAGCTCCCATTTTAGAGAACTCATACGGGCTTAGTGCGAGATATACATGATCTCTCATTTGGAACTCTCTTGGAGTTCTCTTTGATCAACATGGCTTTAAATGGGATTACGGTGACCCGATTTTGTTTATTAAGGTCGCTGGCTTGTTCCATTTTCTTTCAACATCAACCGGGTCCAAAGAAATCCTATTCACCGAGTTCTCCGGTGGTAAAATTATTACGTGTCTACCATAGAGGACCTCGAATGGGCTCATCTTTAAGGATGCTTGGTAGCGTTGTTGTAGGCAAATTCTGATGTGAGTAGTCTTCCCATTTCTAAGTGATGCATCTGTGCATCATGTATCTTCTAATATCGGTTACTCTTTTTGTTTGTCCATGGGTTTGAGGGTGATAGGTACTAAACAACAATTTGGTCTCTAAATCATAATTGGATTTTCAATTTGGAAGTAATTTTGTGTCTCTGTCAGATTTTATCTCTTTCGGCATGTCGTGCCGTCGGAACACCTCTTTCATAAATACGTCGCGATGTCTTGTAAGCGGTCGATTTGGCGGAGATAGAATGAAGCGGACTTGCTAAGTTTATCTACCACCACCATAATGGCATCGTGCTGCAGTTTGAATTCGGTAATCCGGTGATAAAATCCATGGAGATGGTTTCCCATTTCCATTCACAGATGGAGTAAAGGTCACGATGTCCGTTGAATTATTAGATGTTGTTCTGCTTTGTTGGCATTCTATGCATTGGGCCAAATATTTGGCTATGGTTCTTCAATC
This sequence comes from Picea sitchensis, assembly GCA_010110895.2. Lineage (NCBI taxonomy): Eukaryota > Viridiplantae > Streptophyta > Pinopsida > Pinales > Pinaceae > Picea > Picea sitchensis. Next base: position 62,666 of record SNQJ01S0029011.1, on the reverse strand, counting down.
CAGGCAGAAAAGCGTTTTCGGTGGCGTGTCATTTACGGTATCTTTGGGTGACAGGTGTAGATGTTTGTGTAATTCATCCATAATGAACCTCTTCAAGTCGTCTGGTGAAAGGATGCTCTGATCTGTCTATGTGATGAAGTAGACCTCGCCGGTCATCGGTAACCGTATTTTGCTCCGTGGGTTCTTCTTGTGAATCTGTGGTCACAATTTGAACGAAGGAATCTGTTTCTTGTTACTCTTGACTTTCGTCCTTGATAATAAAGATGCTCCTGGGGTATTCCTTGACGAGGGTGAATCGTTCTCAATGTACGCTAAGGAGCATCGACCAACTTTGTTCTCCTTACCTTTGATGTGTTTTGATTTCAAAATCAAATTAAGCTAAGGAGGGCCATCCATCTAGCTTGTCTAGTATTGAGCTTGGGTTGATCAAACAAATCTTTAGTAATCACGATTGATGCGTCGCCAATTACCATTCCTTCGGGGAGGGTAATGCCTCGCCACATTTTAAGGCATGCATTATGGCGGCCAATTCTAGATCATGAGTCATAGTTGACCTCATGTTCATTGATTTTAAGGAGTTCATAGCGGATCACCTTTCCTTCTGCATAAGGACTCCTCAGAGCCCTTCCTTACAGGCATCGTGCACACAAGGAAGTCAACTTAAGGTCAGCTATTTTCAACAAGGGTGCATGGGTTAGTAAAATGTTTCAAAGGTTTGAAATCTTTCTTCACATTCTTGTCTCCACAAAAATCTTGTTCCATATTACGGAGCGTAGTGATTGGACAACCAATCTTGGAAAATCTTTTTATAAATATCTATAATATCCCTCTCACTCCCATGAAGGATCTGATAATAGAGACATCCTTTAGGGTAGAGCCATTCCATGATAGACGGAATCTTGTGAGGTCTCACGCTACCCTTCGCTTGGAGCCGGAACATAATGCAAGTAGTGTATTTGCTTACGAGAAAAGTCCTTGTTGAATTATCAGAGTTGATGCTCTCTTATCACTTATAGCACAAGTCTAAGATGCTCTTAGGTGTTCTTCTCTATTCATAGGTAGATTGAATATCATCAATAAAAGCTAGTACAAATTTATCTGAAATTTCTTGAGTACATTGTTCATTAAGCATACATGAAAGTAAGCGAGGGGCATTGGTTGAAATGGTACTACCGAGCTCATAATGATGACCGTGTAGCGGTCTTATGAATGTCTTCACCCCTTGATTCGGACTTGATGGTATCGACCTCGGGTGATCTTTGAAAATAGAGCGGCACACTCTGACGATGGAATAGATCATGTCGATCACGAGCGAGAGGTATTTGTTCTTTATGGTTACTTTATTAAGTTATGCATAATCTATACGATCTAAGGGTGCCATCTTTTCTTTTCTAAAATAAGACCGGTGCTCCCAGAGGACATGCTAGTCGAATCTCAACCCTTATCCTCATTTCTTTCAATTGCAATTTGAGTTCAACTAATTAGAACGTATCATCCGATAGAGGGTGTTGCTCAACAGACAACGCTCCGTGCAGGTCTATTGAAGTCCAAATGTCTTCTCGGAGGTAGGCCTGGTATTTCTTCTGGAAATACATCTCTGTGCTCTCTTAGGATAGGGTGATCATCGGGACTTGGTTTAGCGCATATAGATTATTTTAGGGACACGTATTGCATATAGGGGACATCCTTTGACAATACTTTCTCATTTGCGAAGCTGATATTTGTCTCAAAGTGGTTTTGAATCCTTAGAGGTTATCATTTGTCAGCTAACTATTCCTGCACACTCTAAGGTTTATGGTAATAGTCCAATTTAGCTTTATGGGCAGCCAACTAGTCCATACCAATCGCCAGTGGTATGATCCCAGCGGTAATACATTAAGGGTTGCTTGGGTGAGAATTCTTAACGTGTATTAGCGGTACGATACGACCTCTACCACCTTTTCTTTTGGTGCCGATGGCTAACTATACCAACCATGGTTTTGTTTGCTTCCGTGGCTGTAGTTTACATATCGCGGATTACGGAGGGATATATAGCTCAAATTTAGAAACGAGGTCAATCAAAAGCAGATACTAAGATGGTTGAAGATCATACCTTCTAGTTCCACCAACTGAAGCTTGGTGGTCGGCACGGTTATTTTCCAAGGCTGCATAAATGCATGTACCTCACGACCTGTCGTTATTTGTGGTAGATTCTTGCATGTTATAAATCTTCCGGCCATTACGTTTTTTCAGTGGAGCGGTCTCAGAATCGATCTCCTCTATGATCGGCATTCCAAATGTTTTCTCTTTGGGTTATGATCTTCTTGGTATAGGTCCATAAGTTTATTTCCATCCCATAGAGGAAAATTTATTTGGAGTACACTTTCGAGGTTGAAAGTTCGATGTGGTTCTTCTTCGTAGTTTTTAAATCACAGATTTGCTCCTTTTTGAGAAATTTTGAACCATTCTTTTGGTTCCAATCTCCGCCAGGGACCTACGCTAGATGTCCATATTACTCATGACAATATGTTGCTTCGTATATGGTATCTTCTAAAGGTATTTGGTTAGATCCAAACTTCGATTCGATTCTAGTTATTCTTTGGGAAGCCAGCCGATGGCGTTAATACCTTAGCCTTCTACACGCTTTGATGTAGGGTACTTATCTCAGTAAGTCGAGGAATTGTTGACATATTCCTCCATGGTAGTTGTCCCAGTTTGAGTTCACAAAACTCTTTCGCCTTCGATGGCGGAAATACAACTCCGACAAATGCTTCTTCGAGAGGTACTTCTCAAGCTGTTTCCAAGAGCGAGGGTCCTTTCATTGGACCCTTTGTATTCTTAAGATATTTCCCACGGATAGGAAGCCTTTAGTTCAAGTTGAAGTTGGCTACTTGGGCCTTCAAGTTTCTCGAGAAGTCATGGACTCTGAATATTTCTTCAGCCCAAGTAGCCCGCATCAACTTCCTCTCCTTCTTTATCTCGCGCAGAGTCGAAGGAGGGTTGTGCCTAAATTCCTCAATTTGTGACTCTTGGAAGTCTTTGCTTCTTTAATTTTACGAGAATAGGAACTAGTTACTGGCGCTAGAAGGTAGCCGAATCACCCGGATTCCTTCGGTGGAATCGTCGGCAGCGATCTCCTTTACCTCTAAGGGTGGACCTTTGCGGATGTGCTTCTCTGGTGTTATTAGCGTGCGACCATGATTTTGCATCTCGGTTCATGCTGCATTTGTCGCAGTAGGTCAGATAAGCTCTGCAGAAAAACTGCATTAATTTCAGTTTGCTTTCTTGTTCTTTCATCATCCTTTCATTAGCCGACCTTGCCCGGCTTTGCGAATTCGACCATGAGACTCCTCGCAGTCTCGGCCAAGTGGAGGGTTCTTATTTCTCTTCTTTCATCGGACTCCTCGTCTCTATTGTGGAAGCCCTCCCACACTCTTTGATGGAATCACCATATTAGTTTGTGAATTCCGGTTGATCGTCAGCTTGAATGAAAGATAGCGTGGGATGATCAAGAATTAAATACATTTTATGATTTGTGCAAAATTCCATAACTCTTTCACAAATCATATTCGGGTGTTCTTATTCCAGGATTTTTTTAATCTGAGATAAGATATTAGTAGTCAAGTGAAGTTTACTCATGGGAGTGTTCATCACGAGTTTATCGTAGTCGCGTGGTGCATGAGCCATTCGGTGATTGTTGTAACCATGCTTCGATACCACTTTGTAACACCCACTATAAATGATTTTAAAAAAAAAATTTGGATTAATCTCCCACAAATGAAATCTCGAGAAACTTTGCACTTGCAAAATGCCGAATCCCTGGGTTAATGTCGGGATTCGGGGTTCCTTCTATCGGGGGTTTGATACCCACAATGTCTTGGCAACTACAAACCCTGATCTTTGATCTCTGATTCACTCCTTGGGTGCCTCAGCCCCGCGTGGCTAAGCCCTTGATCCACACCACTGGTTCCTGTATGACCATCGATACCTTATTCTCATCGAGTTTCGGGTTGCTGATGTAGGAATTACTTTATTATTCATAACTCCCGATCCTCCGATCCGTGTGCTCCTGGCGTGTTGGTTTTAAGGCTGTCTTTGGTCAATGCGATACAACGTTCACAAGACCACGGTCTTAATTCTTATCTGGTTTGGCGCCTTTCCATGTCATGGCGCACAAGTCCCCTGAGCTCTTGGCGTGCCTTTACACTGGCTAGCCCCCCCATGGATATACCATGGTCCATGTGACCAATTACCATATGAATGTCATGAATAACCTTCCATCGAGTTTTATGGCATTCGCGATGACACAAAACATATATCCGGGACTCGCGATATCCGGATCCCCGATTCTCTCTGGATGCTTTCGTGCGTCCTTGGATCAACGGCTCATGATGGTGTCTGGAATTCGCATATCGCGGTTTTTTTGATGTAAGGGTTTCATGTCCTGAAATCCCCGATACGTAGAACTCAGACTCTCACGGGATCCTTTATACGTATCCACGCTGTTGGATATTTCCGGATCTATCTGAAATCGCCGTGATTCGCGATCTCCTGTTACACAATTCCTTACCATCGAAACTTCCGATGAACAAAGCGTCGGCGGCGGTCGCTATTTTGTCGCAGCGGGCGGATGACGGATTGATTCTCGGGTTTTGGGACTTATGATGTCCTGATTCTCGTATTTTCGGCGGGGCTTTCGATTTTCGATAGACGATCGTAGATGGTTCGATGTTATTACTGTCTCCTGAGATGGGCGGCTATCGATTGTGTCAGGATTTTCCCATGGATTTTCCTGACTCTTCCCGGATGATGGACACTATCGCTTCATCTGCTCCTGATGGTCCACCTTTGTATGTCGCGATGGGATCAATAAGCGGGATCGCGATTCGATGTGGCGATTTCCTTATCATTGAAAACCGTTTCACAGATCCGCGACTCGGGATCCTCGACCTCACTCGAACAATGGGCGGTCGGATACGATCGGCGAGGAAATGCGGCGTATCGCGATTCAATAATAATGATCTTTTGTTTGACTGATTTCCCGACCCACAGGCTTTCACGGATCTCGACATCTGCCCTGATGGGCAGTCCGAATCGATCGGAAATCGTATCGCCCATTCAATAGCAGTTTATACTCCCCAAATCTCGATGGTAAAATCAGAGCGACTTCGAAGCGGCGACACGTGTCCTTCAGCAATAAATGGTTAGGATCTGCCGAGTTTCCAAGAATTTCTAAGGCCTCGATTCTGAACTCAACAAAAGCCTTGATGACCTGTTGTCGATGACTTCTAAAGGATGTTGACAACGTCGCGCCACGAGATCAGGCTGGGGCCTATTCCTCTTTGCACACTAGAGTTTAACTTCCGGTGCATCTTCGAGAATGTGGGTTGTCGGGACTATGATCGAATGCGACCGGTTGAATCATTTCCTGCGCATGCCTACCCTGCGTAACCCTGTAGCGACTTCTCCGGATCAGCGATGCGGCGGGTAGTGGTCGAATCTAGCGATCTGGAATTAGTTCTTTTAGATTAATAATATTTGGAGTTCGCGATCCCAATTTCGTGGCTCCGCGATGGTAAAGAACGAGGGGCAAGGTAATATAACCGTTACTTTCGTCAATATAATGTTCGTGAATGACTATGGGTCCTCGACGATATCATCCATCGACTTATTACATCTCACAACACTATCATCTTGGAACCTTAATAGGATCGTTCATCCTCGTACAGGGTTAATAAGGCACGAGTGTTCGAGTCGCGTTACGGGTTCTTAGTGAACCTTTCAAGGAGGAAATCTCGGTGAAGAGATCAAACCCGGGGCATTCGAGGCGGATAAGGAGACAGATTTCCGAGAACGGTTGGGCATGAATAGATTCATTTGTTAATGTAAGTCGAGCACGGTTTCTTCGGTGTTAAGCACATATCAACTCATTCATTTCAAGCACTACACGGTCATTCTCATACTTTGAAATCATTTACAATTTCAAAAGTTCTATGAGTTAACATCTACTCCATATTAACAATTGTTGTACAAACAATTTCTTCGCATTTACAATTCCACAAGTCCATGAGCATGTGTGACGACATATAAATTTCAAAATGCGATATGAGCAAAACACTTATCGAGGAAACCAACCCGGCAATGGAAGCAACTACGAGGAGATTGCCGTTTCCGCAACCGTGAGCATATTGACTCTAATGGATTTACCACTAGCACCCGTGAGACCGATGTCACGAGACTGCGTCTCTCGTCTTCGGTGCCGAAGGGCAAGGTTACCCGATCTCCTCCTCTCTGGCGGTCCACTCACTTTCTGCATAGAGCGCGAGTTCCCCTCGGCGATCCACCCTCTTCAATCACTTACGCCATCGCCTTATCTCCTGCTTGAGGTTGTGTGTAACGCGATTACTACTAGTTAATTAGGTCATGAGGGCTCTAGGATAGTAGGTTCACCTCCATCCCTCATCAGAGCCATCCACCTACCGTACCGCAGAGCATTTATTTCGGACTAGCGAGGCAGCTTTTAGTTCTCAGAGGCTGAGTATGAGTCAAATGCGGTGTTGTCTTGGTGGAAGTTAACACCTTTCCAAGGTGCCCTCCACCACCATCATTGGTCTCTTTTCGCACATCCCTCACCACCATCGTGGTCTCTTTTCCGCACATCCCCTCTCAGTAGTTCTGCAATAACTTCAAACTATCATTTACATTCATTGACCTCTTCCTGCAGGTCCATTTACAACACATATTCATACTTATGAGTTTTGCCATAGTCCTTGGCCAGTTCAGTTATATTTACAATCTGGGGGAAATAGGGTGTTACAATATGTTAAATCCGCTATTTGCAATTTCTAACGTTGTGACATACCCAACCACCAACACAGGTTGGGCCACACCTGTACTTGTCAAGATCAATAGTTCTGGAACTCATTTAGAAAATATGATACCAAAAACTGAATAATGAAGCATGAAATAACACATGTAGTCCTCAATATTCATGTTAACTTATGAAATAATTGAACAATATGCCATGCTCAACTAATACTAGCAAGCATGCATATTATTAAAACATAACTCAGAGATAATAATAATACACATCGAAAATAAATATACAAATAGAGATAACCATGACAAAAAACACTTATCTTTAACAAAACCAATCACCAATTGGCTACAGACCAAGGACGTTCCACCCAACCTTAGACACTATTGTTCCAAGTCTCAACAATAGGTCACCCTCGAGCCAGGGCTATGAGTGCACTAGGACGGGTCTCATACCAACACTTAGTTTCCAAAATCAGTCAACAATCAAGCTCTTACATGTATCTCAACATACAACAATTCAAAGTACACCAACTCTCTTCCCTTTCATTTTTCACCACCCAAAAAGAATGAACCCGCTTCAATACCAGATAATCTCTCAGGTTGACCGCCTCTTTCCAGGGCTACAATGCTTCTAGTTAGGAAATCTCAATGCTGAAAACTCTCAAGATTCTTAGTTGTGGACAATTATATCTCAACTGTCATTATTCTCATTATCACATGCATCCATTCCCTCTTGAAATAATCAATAATTATCTATATCCAACCAACCATGACTTCTCTCTTTCAACAATTCATTTTCCCTTTCCCACACTTAACAAAAAATGATCAGAAGAGTGAATTCGAGAGGAAGAACTCCATTTTTTTTATTTTTTATTGAGTAAGAATGAATGGCCAACTTCCAAGAAAATCAAGAACAAGGATTAAATATCAAAAGCATAATGTGGGCTTCCCCCAAGAAGTTCATGTAACCCCCTCATTCTCTCTAAATTCCAAGGTGGTTAAAATAAAAATAATTTAAAAATGTAAAGGCTTATACCTTTAGCTTTCCCCCTCTCTCATGGAATCATAGCCTCCTATAACTCATGTCCTTGTCCATGTCATAGCCAATGATGAATTTTATTATTAATAATGACCAAAGTATTACATTTCCTAGGCACTCCGACCCCTTTCAATTGTTCAGGAAATCCGACCTTTCATCAAATAAACAAAATACATTATTAATCTGGGGAATCAAAACCAAGGTATTACATTCCCCTTTCCCTTATTTTGGCACTATTCTTAGTGCATATACAAAACAAAAATCTAAAATTTCAAAATTCTTCAAAAAGCCACGGGTATTATGCCCACATGGCATCTTCATGATCCTAATTAGCATCTTCAGGACTATAGCAGGTCCATTGATCTTTTACCAATTCTATAACTCGATTCCGGAGCACTTTGACTTTTCTGTCCAATATGCACACATGATGGACCTGAAAGTCTCCCTTTGGATCCACTTGAATCAAATGCCAATCAATAACATGGTTAGGATCATGCACACACTTTTTCAACAAAGAGACATGAAATACATTATGCACACTCATTGAAGAAGACAATGCAAACATGTATGCAACTGACCCTATTATGTCCAATATCTCAAATGGACAACATAATTTGGCCGCTAGCTTGGTACAACTGCTTAACATTAATGAGATCTTCTTGGGATTCACTTTCAAAAGAACATTCTCTCCCACTTTAAATTATTTGGCTATCATGTTCTTATCTACATAACTCTTCTGTCTATCTTGTGTTTCCTTTAAATTCTATTTAATTCTAACCATCTAGCCTTCCATATACTTGAGCAATTTTGGCCTAAGTACCACTCTGTTTGCTAGATTGCCCAAACTCACTGGAGTATTGCATTTTCTACCATACAAAGCTTCAAATGGGCTCATATTCAATGAATCTTGATACCTATTATTATAGGAAAACTCAACCAAATGCAAGTAATCTTCCCACTTAGATGGCTTATTCATCACATAAATTCTCAACATGTCTTAAATTATTTGGTTGACTCTCTCTATCTTCCCATCTGACTGTGGATGGTATGCTATGATAAAGTTAAGATTTGTACCAAATCCTTTAAATAATCCCTTCCAGAAATTTGAAGTAAACTTTGTATCTCTGTCTGAGACAATTGTCTTAGGTATCCCATGCAACCTAGCAATCTGCCTCATGTAAATTTTTGCAATACTAACTTCTCTATGAGACATACTTACAGGAATAAAATGAGAAGCCTTTGTCAATTTATCAACCACTACCATTATTGAATCATGTTTCCTTGATGTCCTAGGCAACTTGGTGATTAAATAAATGGTTACTATTCCCATTTCTTCTCTGCAGTTGGAAATCACTGTAGCAAACCCATTGGCTTTCTATGCTCAACTTTCACTTTCTGACATTCCATACATATGACAATATAACCAACAACATCCCTCTTCATCCTAGGCCAAAAGAATTGACTTCTTACTGCTGCAATTGTTTTCTGGTAACCGAGATGTTTGACATATGGAACACTATGCATTTCTTTTAATACCAAATTCCTAAGTTCTCCATAACTAGGCACACAAATCCTGTTTTTATGCATAAGGAGTCCATCTTCTTTGATCTCGTACCCTTTGAATTTATGTTGTACATTTTCTTACTGTAAGCTTTCTTTTACCTGTAGGTAATGTTTGTCTGTAACAACAACACTTAAAATTTTGCTCTTTAAATCTGAACTATGCATACTAATGGCTGTAGCATGCATGAGACAACAACTTTATTTTCTTTTCCTTTGATGTGATTGATATCAAATTCATACTCACTTAAAAATTCCATCCATATTGTTTGCTTAACATTCACAATTGGTTGTTCAAAAAGATATTTTAGAACACTATGGTATGTTCTTAGGATCAAATTTCTTTCCCATGAGATGACGCCTTCACATATTCAATGCATGAACTATGACATCGAACTCCAAATTATGTGTGTCATAATTCTTCTCATGTTCTTTAGACTTTATGGACTCATAACTAATGACATGTCCATTTTGAAGGAGGAATCCCCCAAGTCCTTTCTTGCATGTATTTATACGAACTACACAATTTTTATTTGGGTCAACAATCTTTAAAATAGGTGCACTAGTAAGTAATTCCTTCAACAAATTAAATTTCTCTTCACACTTTGTTGTCGATTCAAATTTAATTCCCTTCTTTTGTAAAAAGGTGATGGGATAAACAATCTTAGAGAAACCTTCTATAAACCTCATGTAGTATCAGACTAATCCCATAAAAGATCTGACTTTTGAAACATACCTAGGTGTTGGCCATTCTCTAATGGCTTCAATATTCTATGAATCCACTACTATGCCTTGTTCTGAAATAATGTGCCCCAAATAATGGACACGTTCTTGGTAAAAAAACACTTTCTAAGCTTGGCATAAAGCTAATGTTCCCTTAGTACTTGCAGTACCAACTTCAAGTGATGTTCATGTTCTTCTTATAATTTAGAATATAATAGTATGTCATCACTTGTTGATACTGAGAGGGGGGTGAATCAGTATCAAGTACAATTTTAAAAAACTTTTCCAACTTATACTTAAAACATTCAATTATATCCAATGAGAAATGAACAATAGTATAAGAGTTACACCAATACACCACAATACACCATG